>PVIJ01006268.1:0-94043 GCA_004024925.1 Scalopus aquaticus | reverse complement strand
TCAAAGAAGATAAACACATGCGATTTGCAGCGACATGGATGGAATTAGAGGGGATCGTACTCAGCAAAGCAAGCCAGAAAAAAAGAGAAAAATATCGAATGGTTTCACTTATAACAGGACTATAAGGAAACCAAATAGGAGAGAGACACTCAGCGGGTGGGGTGGGGGGGGGGAGTGGAGGATAAGGGCACAAAATGGAGTAGAAAAGGACACAAGGGACCACGGAGATGGATCATGGGTGAACTGGTGGTGGGTTATCCAAGGGGAATACAAAATGTAAAAGACATAAATAACAATATATATATATATATATATATATATATAAATTACTACTCATGACTCAGTTTGGCACAAAAGGCATCTATAAATTTTCATCACATTTTATAAAGGTATTGAAGTAGGAAGTTCATAAGTTTGCTGCTTGGAAATGAAAGTTTTAAAGTTGCTAAATTCACTGCTTGGATACTGCTGCTTGCTGGGGCGGAAAGCTGCTGGGAAAGTCTCTGTGCTGTACTGCTTGTCCACAATAGTAGCTATGGTTACCTTGACCCCCTTCCTAAACAATAAAGTTTATGATGGATGGGATAGGTAAGTTTCCTTATAGAAACTGTATAAAAACCTGCAATTCCTGTAATTCGGGGCTCAGACTTTTGGGAGTTATCCCACTGGGCCCGCTGGTATGACAATTAAATCTCTCTCTCTCCACCTCTCTGAGTGCCGCCTGATTTCTCTGGGAAAGTTGCTGCAACATTATGACAAGACTATCAGAGAAAACATCATGCCCTCACTTACAATGCTGCATATATAAGTGCCATAATCTCCTTTTTTCTAATTTTTCCCTGAAGACTTAGCAATAGTCAACAGTAAATTAGCTAACACCATTTATTATAAGGTTATCTTTCAAGAAGCTTTACTAATCTATAAACACAAGTCAGTATCTTATCTTGCTTATTTTAAGATACTGATAGACTAGTTGCCTAGTTAAAATATTACATGAAAAGGATAATTATGTAGTCTAAAAATTTTTTTTTCTTTCAAAGAGAAATGGCAACAGCCATTTGGAAACCCACTTATTCTTCAACTCTAATATAGTTTTCTTCAAATTTAAAAGTCACTTACTGATTTATTAAAACAAAAACAAAAACTTCCCTTTTCCTTTTAAATGGTACCATCTACTCATTCTGAATCCTCCCAAGGAGATTGCTCCAATGTATAATGTTAGGTCCTCGCTTTACACTTTTTATAAAAAAAAAATGCAAAATACAATTCCATAGTGTATGTTTTATGTCACAATGATCAAAATTGGGGGTGGGATCTTTGGATTAGCCAATTAATTTGAATAAGAAAAATCTACACCAGGGGCCTGGTGGCTCAATGGGTTAAGCGCAGCACTGTGGAGCTGTCGGCAGCTGCTGATAGTAATCTGCCTGTTCTGCTCCCCACTCTGTCTCTGTGAACACTCTCACCACCCCACACCTCTGGCCTGCACCCCAGCCTGTATGCAAAAACAAAATGTCTTAAAAAAAAAAGAAAAAAGAAAAGAAAAATCTACAATGCAATACAGTTGGTGCAGGAATTCACTACTAAATTCCTATAATCTGATCCAGCTCCATAAATCTTTATAATTCCTCCTCCTATCTTATACACATTATGATGTGAACCCAATGATCCAACTCCAAGGTTGGAACCCAGTGAGCCCTCTCCAATCTGAAGCTTTATAACCAATAAAGCCGAAAAAGAGGAGGCAAAATTTTAGATACTGTAATCAAAAAAAGGTTTCTGGGGGACGATGAATTGTGTTTGCCATCAATTTAACAGATACACATCAATAATTGTCAAATTCCCTCAAACAAGTTTCTGAATGGTTTTCAGATAAATTGTAGAATCTCAACCATGTTAGAGACAGGCTGGACGAAACATTTTATATTACAGTTCAACTGATAATGTCAACTTGTTACTGTACGGAGGATTAGGTTTTATGGTTACAAATAGTTACATAGTTGAAATGTTCACTAGTATTGCCATCCAACTAAGTCTAAAATAGATTAACACTCCCCTATGCAATTTAATCTGAAAATGAAAGTGTTTTAAACATATATTATATTAAAGAGAAGGTGCAAAAAAATAAATAAAGGTCAAGGTGAATATAGCCAAACTAGTTTTGCCGACTAGTATTTGTCAAAAAGTATTGCCAACTAGTTTATCTGTATCTATATGTTCAAATTATTTATTTTGTTTTCATTTTGTTTTGAAAAAATGAAATTGCAATGCTGTATCAGTCATAAAGTAGATATGCAGATTTAATAGTATTGATGATCTACTCTATCTGGCTGGAATTAAAGCTACCTGTACTGACACGTACACCAACAGCAGGTCACAAATGAACAGCCACAATTAAACACCAAAAAATTAGTCTAATCTTCTCATGTTAGTCCCTATTAAAACAAAAAAGCAGGGAAGGGAGAAATAAATTGTGAGAAAATGGGCAATAGAATTTTCCCACAATTTCCAAGATTTAAAGGAGAAAGTAACTGCAGCTAAGGGTAACTGCATGATATGTTCCCAAGTGTTAAGGCAGCTGTAAATAATGCCTTTAACCCTTGTCTTTTAGCATAAGGGCAATAGTGTCAATTTTAACAGTGATAATAGCACTTGGAGTCTTATCATTACCTCTTTTAGTGATCTTATCCTCCTCAATTGTCCTTTGACAATCTTAAAATGACTGAAGTCCTCTGCAATCTTTAATCCAAACCATTCTTAATTCATCTTTTCTGTTATGTCTACAGAAAGACAACCACAAAACATCTGCAACATCCCAGTTCACACAAACCGGAGCAGAATACACATTTACACAGTATGTGAAGAGTATGGAGATTTAGCTAAATTTAAATAAACCTGGTCTGTGACATCGCTTAAAATACAATTTACCAGACATGAAGGGAATGTAGCTGTTAAGAGCAAGGGAATATTACACAAAAATTCTAGGACATAGGTGATATTTGTCTCGTTTGATGTTAATTTAATGTCATGTATTGCTTTCTCCAAATAGTAGACCAATCATCATTGAACAGACTTCAAACTTTCCAGTGGCCTCATCATTCCATTTGATAGATTTCAAGAAAAATAAAATTGAGTTGACAAATAAAGGAGTCAACCAAAATTTATTTGCATAGCTGGGGATATCAGAAAAATGTAATAGATAAATATCATGGTTACTTAGTAAAAAATATTTTTACCATTTTAGCCCAGTATATTTTGTCACTATTTTAGGAGATTTTTATGTATGCAATATATTCTACTTTCTAACCTTGAAATTAAATTCATATTATTTGTATTATTAAATATAAAAAAGATAAAAATAATTTATCATTTAATATTTTTATTTACATTTTGAGAATGTGATATTCAATTAGATCAGAAAGAAAAACAGAAAAATGAATATTTTTATGATTAAAATTTGTACAGATTTTGGTAATGGGGTGAAAAAATTTAGAAATGTTTTTAGAAAATCCAAAATGTGACAGTGCCTAATAAGAGGTTGTCTGCTTAAAATATTTCCAGGCTAGTATTTCATACTAAGATCTCTTCAAAACAGTCTTCTAGTGTTCTGAGCATGTAACAGAAAATTGGTTAACTAAAATTGGTTAAATAATAGGTTCATTGTCTCCTTTAAATGAAAAGAAAAAAAAAACAGGGATAAGTAGTCTCAGATACAGCTTGTTAAAGATGCAAACAAGATCTAAGAACATATTTTTTTTCTCTCCTGGATTTGCCATCTGTTATGCTGTCTCCATTTTCAGATGTTCTTTCACAAATGATTTTCAGAAAGCTGCAAAAATCGTAGCAACATACTGTTCTAGGATCAAGTCCAGCAGGAAAGAGACAACATTCTTCCCTGAGAGCTCAAACATCTTATCATTGGTCTTGCCGACTCTGATGAGTCTGAATTGGTTTATGTGCACATCCCTTATTTGGACCATTCACAAGACTGAAGTGCTTTTCTTGAAGCACTTAGAGAAAAAATGTAGTTTCTAGAAAGCACGAGCAGGGCATTGTAAGTAAAAAGTGTGGCTGATTGATGAGAAAATAAAAACAAGAAATGCCCTTTATAATTTCCATGCTCCAGATCTGTTCCCATGGCATGGAAAAATACATTAAAACCAGGAGATGAGGCACAGATTATAGAATGACTTCAGTATGGTATTCTCGTTGTTTTTCATGGAAACAATTTATTTCTCTTGTGTATGGTAGGAGGGCTGATATAGCAAAACAGGTCATTTATTCAAGGTACCTGGATGTGACTAGAAATGCTATGGGGAGAAATTGGCACTGCAACAATAAAAAGACAGGTGAAGTGGCATAAAGCTATATAGTATAGTATATAAACTTTATCACTATCTTCAAATCTTTGGTAAAGTTGTCAATTCTCAACTTATGAGCAGATATTATTTTATTCTAAAAGTTACAGTAAGGTTTTGGACTGATCTCAAAAGTAGTTGATATCAAAGAGCATGACTAATCAACTAAAGTCTCTAGTTGGAAACCATATAAGAAACTTAAATATAACCCACTTGTATCAGTGATTAGCATTCAAAAAGCCCTCAGTGATTATAGATCATTTTTTTGTTATAGAAGAAAATGACAGAAAAAGTTCTACATGCATTATTTATTATTCATTTTATAATTTCAATTAGGAGACAATTATATGAATATGCGGCATATGTGCATGCATGTCATCAATGTATCAATCATATATTTTATGTATAAATAATAAATTATGGATATATAATAATGATGTCTGTACCAGGAGAGATGGCAGAGATGAATTAATTTATGTAGTATTAAGAGGAAAATAATTACCGGACTTGTTGATATAAGTGTTACTAAGTTAAAGAGTGGACAGTATTATAACTTATTTTCAGATTCAAGGTTCAGCAAATAGCTGTTGACAATATTAGCATTTATAGGTGAAACTACACTAAGTACACCTAAAAAAAATACTGGAAGTGAATACTGTAGATAATGTACTCAAGGTACATGTGGGAAATCTAAATATAACTAGAAAAAATTTGAAGTTCACACTTGAAAACTACCATAATGAATCCAATACATGAATAACTTTAAGAGTGATTTTACCATCTTAACACAGAAAGTATTGAAACCAAATTCTCCTTTCTGCCAGTCATGTGGTAGCTATTAAACAATTGCCAGCAGTAACAAGTTCTAAATGAAAATTCAAATGAATGGAACATTTTTTCATTGCCATATGTTCACCTAGTATCAATGGAATCTAACATGAATCTGTCTAAAATATAGGCAATAAGATGTATAGGAAAAAACAACACATGATTATTATATTACTAGACCCAAAGAACCAATACTTTGCCACTGAATAAAAGTCAAGAAAACAATTGCAAATAAGAATATAAACTTTCTGTAAACTTTTTTTTCTGACAAACTACATTTATTAGCAAATGGTGATAAAAACATCACACAACCTATTTTCACTAATCTTGGACAATTCTCTCTGTCCTCAGGAGATACCAGTTATTTGTTTTTGAATGTGCAGAGTCAGACAGCTAAGGCAGTATTTGACTACAGGACTAGCCAACCTTATATGGGTCAGAACATCGATACCCCTGTGAAGTAATAGACTTGGATCCTGCAGACCAGTAGGCATGAAGGACTGCTTCTAAAATGTAAGACTCTGGGACTTAATCTCTTTGGATACAGTGTACATCTAAGGTAGTAGTGGCTCAGCAGCCCCATATTCTGAAAACTCATCTACCAGTCACAAAATTACTTTTTTAAAATTTGTTTATGCTATTTAACTCTAACATGTAGTTTTTTTTTTATTTCTCCAGTTTTATTCAAATATAGTTGTCAAATAAAATTGTATATATTTAAAGTATACACACTAATTTGGTATACATATATTTGTGATTACACCTTTATAACCTCATACAGTTACCTTTTTTTTTTTTACTTTTTGGTGTTGAGGCTACTTAAGATCTACTCTTAGCAAATTTCAAATATCAAATGCAGTATTATGAACCATGCTGTTCATATGATCAACAGAACTTATGTCATACATGAACATATGAACTCTTTGTTCAGCATCACCTGCTTTCCTCACCTCCCAGCTCCTAGTAGCTAGCCATTGTTAATTTGAGTTTGACTTTCTTTTAGATTTCATACATATATGTGTGTGTGTATGATATAATACAGTATTTGAAACCCCTTTGTAGTTTTACTTTGCATAATGCCCTTCAAGTCACCCATATTGTTGCAGATAGGAGTATCTGCAACTGTCTCATAGCTGAATGAGAAATATCCCATCGTACATGAAGGTGTTGTCACAGTTATCATAATAGCAGTATATGTAATATATACAGATTAATAGGGCCTCCCTGGTGGCGCAGCGGTTAAGCACTGCGCTGTGGAGCTGTCGGCAGAAGCGATGCGAGTTTGACGCCCCCCCCACCCCCACCCCCCCGGCCGTGGAGAATCCCACATGGTGCAGCAGACCTCTCCTGCCGCGCCCGCTGCTCCCCTCAGCAGTGTATTTCTGATCTGCCTGTTCTGCTCCTTACTCTGTCTCTGGTGAAGCCTCTCACCGCTCCACACCTCTGACCTGTACCCCAGCTGTATGTATAAATAAATAAATCTTTAAAAAAAAAATACCGATTAATACAGCAAACTAAGTCATTGTTTAATTTGGGGATGTTTGGATTGAACACATAATTTAGTGAACCCCTCAAGATTCATTCATTTCACTGGAATTCTTTCAATATGACTAGCTTTATTGCTCACAATTCTCATAAAAGCCCTATGTTTCTGGTATGTATTTCTCTTTTGTTTAAAAGAATAGTACTATGATACATATGGTGCTAAGATCCAGACATACCATTCATAATTTTAATACAGTCTATGTATTCTAATCAAATTACCAAAGGAAATCAATATAGTCTGAAATGAAGTGTTCATTGTGACCGCTCACTAGCACTTCACCAAAAGATTATGATCATTGACTGTAGAATTAGACAAATGTGTCTCATTTTCACAATTTATTCTTATTTCCTTATAAACATATACTGACTTGGAAAACTTTATTTCTCCTTTGATTGCAACATGGATTTAATCAATTTACTTCCCTTATTCAATGGCATTCACAATTAATATACCACATTCATACACTAGAGGACAAAAGTTACCAGAACATTTCAGTGACAGAGAAAGAGAATTTGACAAGATTTAACACCCCTTCATGATAAAAGACATTTGATAAACTAAGAATAGGAGAGATTCTTTAATCTGAAAAAAATTATAACAGTATCAGCAGCTAACATTTTAATTAATGATGGTGAAATAGTGAAAGACTTACTGCTGTCACTTTAAAATCAGGAATAAGACAGGGAAGTCCCCTTAACTACATCTATTCAACATTGTTCTGGAGGTTATAATCAGGGTGATTAGATAAGAAAATAAAACAAAAAGCATCCTTATTGGAAAAGAAGAAATGAACTTTTATTTGAAAATGATGTGGCCTTGTATAGATAACCCTAAGAAACTCACACAAAAAATATTAGAGCTAATAAAAGAGTTAAGCAAAATTATAAAATACATGCTGAATACACAAATATCAGGTGTATGTGTATATAGTAGCAATAAGCACAATGAAAATTTAATGAAAACAATTCCATTTACAATGGAATAAAAGAAAACTAAGGAATAAATTTAACAAGAGGCATGTAAAAATTATACTTTAATAATTGCACACCACTAGAAAGAAAGTAAATGATACCTAAAAATATGGAAAAGTACCCTATATATATCGATTACGAGGTAATATTACTAAGGCAGTTCTCCACAAATTGATAAAAAGTTTTAACATACTCCTAATCAAAATCCCAGGTGAATTATTTGTAGGAATTGGCAACATGATAAATAAAATTCATGTAGAAAATCAAAATATCCAAAATAGTCGAAGTCTTGAAAACTGACAAAGAAGAAAAATAAACATTCCAACTTCAAAACTTAAAATGAAACTACAGTAATCAAGGAGGTGTGGAATTGCATTAAGTGTAAACATATTGAAAAAGGAATAAGATTGAGTACTTAAAAACAAAAGAAGGAAGTTGGGGGCCTCCCTGGTGGCACAATGGGTTAAGCACAGCACTATGGAACTGTCCGCAGCAACTGCAGCTGCGGGTTCTGTTCCCGGCCAGGGAGATTCCCACATGGTGCAGCAGACCTCTCCTGCCTCCTGCTCCCCTCAGCAGTGTACTTCAGTAGATCTGCCTGTCCTACTCCCCACTCTGTCTCTCACCACCCCACATCTCTGGCCTGCACCCCAGCTTGTATGCATAAATAAATAAATCCTTTTAAAAAAAGGAAGTTGGTACTCTACCTCTACCACAATCAAAAAATAACTCAAAACATAGCAAAAACCCCCCCAAAAAAACAAAAAACATAAGCATAAGAGGTTAACTACAATACATTCAGAAGAAAACATGGAGAGTATAAATCTTCACAATCTTGGATTCGGTAATATTAATAGTTTCGTATATGTCACACTAAGAACACAAACAAGAAAAAGAATAAATAACTATAACATTAAAAACTTTTGTTCTAATAAAACCATAAAGTCAAAATATAATACAAGGAAGGAATGAATATTTTTATAAATCATTTATCTTATAAAATATTTGTATCAAGAATCTATAAAAAAACCACTATAATTCAATAATAAAGAGACAAATATCCCAATTAAAAATGGGCAGAAAATCTGGATAGTTCTCAAAAGATGATGTACACTTCTTGGCTAATTTAGCACATGAAGTGATGTTCATTATTATTAGTCATTAGGAACATGTAAATTAAAACCACCAAAAAAACGATTCCACATTATTTTGAATAGAATAGAAAAAATAACAAGAGTTCACAAAATATGGTGAAAGTGAACCCCTTATACAGGTAAAGGAAATGAAAATAATAAAACCACTTGGGAAATGTTTAATAGCTTTTTAAATGGTTAAATATATTTATCATTTGCCCCACAATTCCATTGCTAGGCATATATGTAAGAGAAATGAAAGCATATGTCCACACAGATTTTTACTTCGACACGCACAAGAATTATCACAATCACCAAAAGCTAGAAACAATCCAAATGCCCATCAATTGAGGAAGCTATGAATTGTGGTGTATCCATATGGAGTATCCATACAATATAACATTCAGCAAAAAAAGTGAATTAAGTACTGATACATGGTACAACATGAAGCTTGAAAACACTATGCTAAGGTGGTGAATTCACTCATAAAGGACCACATGTTGTATGTGTCTAGTCCAATTATATGAAATATCCAGAACAGGTTAATCTATAGGGATAGAAAATAGAGTAGTGGTTTCCTAGGGCTGGGGGAAAGGGATCTAGAATTGAAAGGTAAAGAATGAAGGATTTTTTTTGATGGGTAATGAAAATGTTCTGAAATTGATTTGATAATGAATATACTACCTTATGAAGATATTAAAAGCTATTAAACTGTATGCTTTAAATGAGTTGAATTGTTTAATATGTGAAATATATATTGTATAAGTTTTTTAAAAGTAGCATTCAAGTGCTAAGAATGATAAATGACAAATTCAGTGCTGGGGACTGGTCTACTAGAAACTAGGGAGTGTATATATGTCCTGTGCAAGGGGAAACACTATAATTATTCTTACTTCTGTTTTTGACAAGTCAATAATGTCAAAAGTTGCCAAATTTTATGAGTTTATTTGAAAGTTAAAAAATAAAACCAACAGAAAATCCTGATTTTTATCTTTTTAAATTTATTTTTTATTTAATGTATATCTTTTACTTTATTGTGTATCCCCCATAGGTTTCCCACCACCAATTCACCTATGAATCATCACCATAGTCCCTTGTGCATTTTTCTCCCCTATTTTGGTCTTTCTTCCTCCCCTCCCCTATAGAATGTATCTTATTTGTGGTTGCCTGCTAGTTTTTGCTTTTGCTTATGTTTTGTAAGCTATATTTTCCTCCTGATCTCTCGTTTGACTCCTCTATAGTCCTCCTATAAGTGATACCATTAGATATTTTTCTTTCTCCTTCTGGCTTATTTCACTGAGCATGATCCTTTCTAGCTCCATCCATGTTGCTAAGCATTGTGTTAGTTTATCATTTTTGATTGCTGAATAGTACTCAATTGTATACATGTACCACATCTTCTTGATCCAGTCATCAATTTTTGGGTATCTGGGTTGTTTCCATGTTTTAGCTATTGTAAACAGTGCTGAAATTACCATAGATGTGCATGCGACCTTTTGGATTACTATTTTTGTGTCCTTTGGGTATATTCCTAGGAGTGGAATTGCTGGATCATATGGAAGCTCCATTTTTAGTTGTTTGAGAAACCACTATACAGCTTTCCATAGAGGTTGGACCAGTTTGCATTCTCACCAACATTTAGGAGCATTCCTTTTACTCCACATCTCTGCCAACATTTGTTGTTTAATATTATCAAAATGACCATACTACCAAAAGCAATTTACAGATTCAATGCTATTGCAATAAAAATCTCAATGACATTCCTCAAAGAGATAGAATGAATACTGATGAAGTTCATAAGGAACCACAAAAAAGCCTCAAATAGCCAAATTCCTCTTCACTAAAAAGAAGGAAAATGGAGGTATCACCCTCCCAGACTTCAAACTATACTACAAAATCATAATAATTAAAACTGTATGGTACTGGAACAAATACAGACACACAGACTAATGGAATCAAATAGAAAACCCAGAATTCAACCCACATATATATGGAGAGCTAATCTTTGAGAAAGGTGCAAAGAATAGTCAATGGAGCAAGGACAGTTTGTTCAACAAATGGTGCCTGGGAAAACTGGATGACTACATGCAGAAAAATGAAACTAGACTACCACCTCAAGCCATGCATGAAAACCAATTCAAAATGGATAAGAGACTTGGACATAAGACCCCAAACCATAAAATATATAGAAGAAAGGATAGGCAAAATACACATGACATACATCTTAGTAACATTTTTAAAGACACAGCCTCCAAAGCAAAGATAGTGAAGGAAAAGATAAACAGCTGGGATTACATCAAACTAAAAAACTTCTGTGCAGCATAAGAGACATTTGCCGAAACAAATAGATAGCCCACTGACTGGGAGAAAATATTTGCACTCCCTACAACAGACAAGAGGCTAATCACAAAAATCTACAAAGAACTCACACAACTCAACAAAGACAAAGCAAAAAAATTCGTCAAAAAATGGGCAGAAGAACTTAAAAGACACTCCTCCAAAGATGAAATGCAAATGGCAAACAGGCATATGAAAAAATGTTCAACATCCCTCATAATCAGGGAAATGCAAATAAAAACCACAATTAGGATACCACCTTACACCAACAAGAATGGCACATATTAAAAAAAAAAAAAAAAGGAAACCCTAATGTTAATGTAAACTTTCACACTGGAAAATATTAGAGGATGATTCAACATTGTCCAAGCAACATATTCAAAGTCAAGATTCATTATTCAGGTAACCTGTTGTGATTTCTGGTATACTAATGCTTCTCACAGTTCTGATTACCCCAGATTGTGGCATTAATGTTAACTTATCCATATATCAGTATTATTCAGGTATCTATTATAATAATATCTATCAACATTTACTGAACATTTCTAAAGTTCCAGGCCAGAATATTAACTCATTTTTATACTAATTCTTCTAGTTAGGTCTTACTATTAATCTCACTTTACATATGAGAAATACGTTTTATAGAAAGTTAAAGGGCTTGGTTGAGGTCCCACAGCTAGTTCTGAAATGGGATTTTAAACAGTAGTTGAGGCCAGAGACTACTCTTCAAAATTATGCTTTATTATCTCTTCATGTGTTGATTTTGATAATCACATGGTCCCTGCCCTTAAGGCCCTCGAAGCCTAATGGGGATAAACTACACAAACAAATGAAGTAAAATGTGGTACATGCACTAATGAGATGCAACAATAAGATACAGAGAGAATTGCCTTAACTTACATGAAATGGTTAACAATTTTGCTGATGTTTTTGCTACGCAAACGTGAATATGCCAAAAATAAAAAGAAGGATAAACTATTTGAAGTAGAGAATTCTCAGTTACTACAAAGGCATAAATGAAGAAAAGTTTGAATTTTTTTTCAGAACTGTAATTAACATGATGTTACATAGAAAATGATGGGACTAAACTTAGAAATCTGGATGGTAATAGATGGGGTCAAATTTAAGAAGTAATTAAATATTGTAAGTGGTGAGGAGTGTTTGAAGATTTGTGTTTAAGAAGAAAACACCATGGCATTGAAGGCTGACTTGAGAAGAAAGAAGCAAGATCACTAAGAAGTGATTATAATAGCACTGTTCAGAGATGATAAACATTGAAAAAAAACAGCTTTGTTTTTAACTTCATCTGGCTAACAAATTGCATGTGTGTGTTCCTGATCATTTTCTGCCAACATAATTTAAAATCTTATAAATGTATTTGTGCATATCAATGTTAGTTCTTTAGATTGCATTTATAACACATAGAATGTGCAAATTAAATGTAAAAAGTCATAATAAAAACTTTGACAGAACAATAGCGAGAAAATGGTCAAAAGTTTTCTGATTTTAGATGCTGAAGCAATCATTAATGACTCAGTGATTAATACTATATGTAGGAATATGTACAAAATTATTCTAACTTAATTTTCATCTCTTTTGAGGAGCAAATTCCTTTCTTCCCTCTAAAATGACTGCAGATGCAAAGTGAAGCTGTTTAAAAATCCTGTGGAGAAAAACCAGAATGAGCACACAGAAGCAAACTTAAAGTACGCTTACTGAAAATTTGACTGGAAACCCTGATATAAGTATTCCACTCCTCTTTTTATAACAAATTTTTTATTGCGGATAGAAAACCTAGTATTTAAAAATTTTTGGTGGGCAATATATTTCTAAACATCTGTAATATATCAATTAAATTATCTTTTTGTAAATAATTTAAGATTCTACTATGGACTGATTTAGAACACAAGCTTTGTTGTTGTTGTTTTCCTTCCAAAAGGAAAACAGTGCCACCTAATGTTAACTATCACTGGTAATATATGTGGAAATTTACATAATCACACTGAAAAAAAACAAAAGAAAACAGATAGTTCAAAGATTTTTTTTCTTAAATAATTTTATTAAATTATAATTTGAGATTCATATGAAAGGGAAATAAAACTTACATTTGAAATTTTACTCATTTTAAATTAATTCAGCTTTTCTGATACTTTCCTCAAGTCCTCCATTTAATTTTAAATGTATTAGTAATAAATTTAGTACTATCTGAGGGTGAATATTCATATCAAACATCTTTGCATTCCTTGTTGCATAAACATAGAGGTGTTCATTAAACATTTACTGGATGAAACTATTTAATAGTTCCTATTTAATATAGCTGTGATAAAAATTACTTCTAAATTTAGATGAAAAAAATTGAAATGATGGATATGAGGGAATATAGATTAACTGATCATTTTAATGTTGCAAAGATAGTACCTCATAATAATTTCAGAGAATTGGAAAATTCCAAAGAGCAGAAAGAAAAATTGATGATTTCATCAATCAGAAATAATCGTTACTTTAGATGCTAGACTATTTATTTAGAAGTTGTTTGTGAGTATAGTTTATTCTTTGTTTTATGATCACATATATTTTTTAAATTTTAAAATCTTATCTATTTTTTAAAATAATCTTCCTAAATACTGACATTTTATATTAAATGTATAAACATTATTTTAGTGATTCCATTATATTTATTTAAATGGAATAGTGTTATTTAATCAATCAATTCATCATTTTTGGATATTTAGGATGATTAGCATTTTAATATAATATTATAAATAATGCTAGATGTTTATCATTATATGAATCCTTGCAACAATTATTTTAAATTATATCTTTATACTAGAAGAATAAAGACTATAATTTCAAAAATCATTGATTTTTGTTATAAGTTTTAAGATTTATAACTTTTTATTTCACATTACTTTTTTAAAAAATTTAAAAATCAATGAACACATATCATTATCATAAAACTGAGTAATCCAGAGCCCCAAATTGAGATTAGTTATGTGCTTAAATTGGAACCCAGATCTTTATGTATTATGTAATGCTATCCAGTAATATGTTAAAATATAAAGAAAAAATATATTTCTAGTTTTATGTGTGAGCATGTCAATGATAATTACTCTTTATTTTTTATAGGATTAAGTTTTATGGTATTCTTTGAGACCAGGCACAAGACAAAGATATCCATTGTCACCACAACTGTTCAACATAGTATTGGAAGTCCTAGCTAGAGAACTAGGCAAAAGAAAGATACAAAAGGAATCCAAACTAGTAAAGAAGATGTAAAACTATCAGTATTTGAGGCAGACATGACATACACACAGAAAATTCTGAAGATCCCACCAAAGAAACTAATATAAACAATATTTTTCAGCATTTAAGTGAAGTTGTACCTTTTGTGACAATATGGATGGAACTTGAGGTAAATATGCTAAATGAAAAAAGTTAGAAATTAAAGAGACAGTACTGGATAGTTTCACTCATTTGTAGAATTTACATAAACAAAGAAAGGAAACCATCAAAGCACAACAGAATATAATAAGTAAGGCACCACTCCTCCAAGCAAAGTCCATTTGGATCTCAACACAATCAGAAATTTTTTGCAAAGGATTTTATAAAAAAACTTTTTCTTCACTCCCAATTCCTACTTCTTTCCTCTTCCCTAGCAGGATACTATAAATCTCTATCCTTTTCTCGTTATATCTCTGTTCATCAGTTTCTAGGAGCAATAAAAAGTATTCTGTAGTCATCTCCCCTGTATATTTATGTCTTCCTTTATATAAATGAAACATATTTATATCTTCTGCATGAAGCAGTTTGAAAGGAAGGCAAGCAATTGATCTTGGGTGATTATGATGTGTCAATATTTGTTTATCAGTTGTAACAAATCGATGACCCTGGTGGCAGATGTTCCTAATAGAGAAGGCTGTGTATGTGTGGGGAAATGGGTGTTTGGGGGATCTCTGTATCTCCCTCTCAATTCTGCTGTGAACCTTAAAAAGCTCTAAAAAATGAATAGGCATATTTTATAACCAATAATATATCTAGTGAATATTCTTAAAAGCATGTCATGACAGTTCAAGTTGTATATTTTGAAAAAATAAATTAGGTAAAAATAATTAAATGCAATAATATAGAGTGTTTTGTAAGGTACATGAATTAAGTATAGGGCATTATTCATGGTTAAAAAAAGAAAAAAATTAAGATATGGTTAATATGTAATAGGCATGCTTAATATGTAAATATTTTGATTCTATAAAAGATTTAATACTTTTCTACTTATATTGGGTACAGGAATGGAAATTGGCCCAAAGTAAATAGATTTTGGGCATTGATATTATTTAATTTAGTTAATGTGGTATTGAAATAGTTTAAAAACACATATGTTTAGAATTTCAAATTCATGCTGTGTTAAGAAAATGCCATTAAGTAGGAGTTAGAACAGACTTGCCTCTGTCAGGTCTCTATGATTATTAGTAATGAAGTCTATTTATTCAGAGACAAGACACTAGAGATGGAATAGTGTTTATTAAATGGATTTTAACTTGTTATCCACAAGTGAATTTTCAGTTCGGTAAAGGTCTTAACAACCAACATGACATCATTCGCTATTAAGAATGGTGTGGTGTGGTAACAACACCTTGAATGGAGGTATTCCATTTTTCTGAATTATAGGCAGAGTTGTGAACCATTGTTACTTTAATAATAATAAATCTAATGAACATTTGTGCTAAAAGATAGAAAAATATTTAAAAGAATGAGAAAATCAGGTAACCATGACATAATCAAAAACTGAGTAAACTATGAGTGGTTTATTTCACATTTTTAAAGGAAAAAAGCAGAATCTCAACAATCAGTTTAAGCAAAACTCTAACTGAACAGGAACAATTCCACTGCTACTATAGGAACCAACACAGAGAGGGTTCACTTTATTTTCTCCTCCCTCCCTTTCCAAATCTCTGGAGTCTTTGAGCACAGAAATCACAACTAATTCCCAGCTGACAAGGTTAAAACATCTAATGTTTTCTTGACCACTGATCCATACCTCACACTGGGGCAGTATAGCAAGTGCAAGCATTGAAATTCTTAGATAAGGAGAAAGCAGGTTTTCTCGGGATGAGCTATAAAAAGGAGCACCTAAAGTAAGAACACAACATATGTTTCACCAAATCTACTGGCAAAACTAACTCAGTTTATTACCTACTTTCAAACTAACTATGTATTCCATTTAAAGGAAAAGCACATTAAAAATAGTTAAAAAAAAAATAGCTCGATAAGCCTTTTAGAAAAAAAAACATATTTGACTTATATGAAAGTAGTAAATATTTTTTTCTTTCTGTATTTAAAGAAAAAAAGACCAAGCACAAAATATACCTCTGTACATGAAGAAAAATGAAACCAGACTTTAGAACATTAAATTGTCTTATACAGGAAAGGAAAAAGATTAAAGGAAAACATTTTAACAGACGTTGCTTTATAGAGTTATTTCGTATGTATACACACATACCTGCATGTTCCTCTGCTGCTCTTTTACTAGAAATAAAAAACATAAAGATGTAAACCCTAGACACTTGCTGAATAATTTTTTGAACTCAGGTGCCTTTTTTTGGATCTCTTTGACTAGACTCATTTGAACCAAGAATAACCTACTTATGCCCCAACCCAGGGTGTGTGTGTGTGTGTGTGTGTGTGTGTGTGTGTGTGTAAACATTTTTCTTCTAGGATCTCTACACTGAATAACATGTACTAGGGCTCTTCTGATTATAGTTATACTTAACAGGTTAAGGTAAGACAAAAAGATGGAATCCTCACAGATCATCTGATCAGATACATGTAAAAGATAAAGTTGAGGATACCATTAGGGATACAATCAGGGATTTTAGGGAACACTTCCAAGTTAAGGTGTTTGTAGCTCATATTCTCAGACTGTCTATACCTTGGTGTTATGATTAATCCAACTCAATGTGCTCAATGCTTATTTATGCTTAGTAACAACCTGTGATCACTGTTGTGAAGATATTAGATAGGAAGAAATAAATCCAGTCATGAAATGTGAGGAATTACTATTAAAGAGTATACTTAAGTGTCACTGTGATCAGAAAAATTTAAGAGTTGTAGTTCTTCCAGTATGCTTGAAAGTATAGTTCACAGTTTGACAGAAAAGAAGAAAATTCAAGTGTGAGAGCAGCATGTATGACATATATGAGATACTAAAGGATATTTCTTGTCAATATGAGTACTTTATCAACCTCCAATTATTATATGCCAAAATTCAGTATTTATGATCTTTCATTATTGTGAATTTAGTAACTCTCATGTACTGCATGTTTTCCTTCACATATTTATTTTGTAAACTGAGGCTTATGTCTTCTATTTTATGAACACATAAATGCACTGTTGTCAGCTCAGGGGATGGCAGTGTTGGAAGCAGTGGGGGATGAGACAGATTCCTTAAAGTCCATGTGGAGCGATGAGAAGCCTAGAGAGGCTATACAGGAACTAAGTAATGTGCACCCTGATCCAAAGACAGTCATGTATGTATTGGCATTGAATATAAAGGTGGGGCAAGTACACAAGGGGTGTACATGCATGGGCGAAGCAGTTATTTGGGATGTAAGTTAGGATGGAGTGACCAAAGGCTATTGCCTAGGGGAGCACCATTGCTCCTGCTGATCAAAGCATATTATCTCTATTCTACTATCTGCCTGCTGTTTTCTGCAGATACTGGTTTGCCAGTATGTTTCTTATACTAGGACTTTTGCCTTTGGTGAGAAATCCCCTGCATGACCTTACCCTAGCTGACAAGCAGGAACTCTGGGCACCAAGACAATATCCCCAAGAACAAGGGGTGGGGGGTTTGGGATTCCACACATTGTAACAAGGACTTTAACATTTCTTAATATCAAAGAATAAAATTAAGATACACACACACACACACACATCCTGATATGAAGTTATTCCCCAAATCCCTATATTTAACCAGGAAATAAATAGGTTAAAAAAGAGTCTTGAATATTTGTTTAATTTACTTTCCTTTAATTGAGACTTCTCTAAACAAATAGCAGTTATACAGTACAAGAACAATCACAAAACACAAATGTCACAAGACTCGATTTGTTGCCAAATGATGTTACTAACAATTAGCCTTAACAGAATTTGGAAGTTGGCATATTGTGTTTATGAAGGATATGCTCATATGCATATCTGTTAATTCTCCTTTGTGCACTTTATCTGACATCAAAAACACATTATATATCAGAGAGTATTGTCTGAAAATGAAGCAAATTACATACCATTTCAGAATATTACTGACACTCTTCAAACCTTTCAAGCTAAATCTCTAGCTCACTTTGAAGATAAAGGTTAGTTTAGGTAAGTCAAATAATTATAGCAACTGTATATTAAGAAGAAGACTACAGCCAGCCCAAAATGTCTATAAAGTTTTAAATAGTCATAAAAAAGTTTAGAACATAACATCTCTTGGAAAAAACACAATTCAAATCTATTGTCACTTATAGCATAATCTCATCTCAGTGATATGTATGTATAAATATGTATATATGATATATACATATATGTACATAGGTAAAAGAAATAAAATATTTAAAGAAGTAAAATATTTAAAGTAAATCTATGAAAACAGAAATAGTAGTTGAGTCTGAATGCTTCTGATAATCATAATTGTAACTGTCGAATATCAGCAGTTTTAAATCTATTTAATTTTCACAGCAGCAGAATAGTTCTGGGGTCTTCACTTACACAGATGCTCTTCAATAGCTTTACCTTCCCCATAACCGTTACAGTTGAGCAGACATTGTGTAAAATATCAACCTTTTTCCTTTCTTATAGTGAATTGGACTTAGGCTGTGCCCCAAGCCAAACTTGGTGATTCAGAGTACCTTTCATGAATTTGTTATTTGATCTAAGAACTAGAGAAAAGAATGAGTCTATACATGCCAAGCAAAAGAGAGATGTAAGATGGTTAAGAATTACCCCATTATTGTCACATTTTCCACATCTGAGTTTTTTCAACTTTTTGAGGTCGTACTTACATTTCCATGTCTGAATTTCTGAGTCATGCTCCTTGTATACTTATTAATTTCTGAATATGCTCCTGTAAATTTGAAATGATCTATTTATACACAACACATTATTAACTAGTACCCTTTAACTTCCTGTAACCATTTAACACCTGTTGGAATTAAGACCCAGGAAATTAAGTATCTTTCTGCAAAGTTATATATTTGTTGGAGGTTGGACACATATTTTGAACTCAGGTTTGAATCCAAAGTCTGTCTTCGGGTTCTTACAACAAGATCAGGATGAGTGAGGGGTTCTTGATAATTTTCTTCCTTTTTTTTTAAAGATTTATTTATGCATACAAGCTGGGGTGTAGGCCAGAGGCATGGAGCAGCAAGAGGGTTCACCAGAGACAGAGTGGGGAGCAGAACAGGCAGATCGACGGAAATACACTGCTGAGGGGAGCAGCAGGCACGGCAGGAGAGGTGGGCCGTGCCATGTGGGAATCTCCCCGGCAGGGCGTCAAACTCGTGTCGCCGCTGCCAACAGCTCCATGGTGCAGCGCTTAACCACTGTGCCACCAGGGAGGCCCGGTTCTCGATAATTTTAAATAGCTTTTGATTTTTTTTCTCACTTTTCTAAATCTACTACAATAAACATACCTTTATGAATAGACATATGAAATTAATTAACATTCTATTATTAAAAACTGAAAATTTGGGCATATAGTTTGGGGAATGACCTGTTTAGTTCTGTGAGGAAGATAAAGTATAATGAAATAATTTCAGACAGAAACATCCTCCTGTTTTACTTCTGTTTTTATGATTTGTGGTCAATTTTTTAGATATATTCCATTTGCTTTAGATTGTATATTATGCAATTTTTATATACATTTGTTACATATGTATTATATACAAAGCTATGTTTGTATAGTATGTATGAAATAGTATGGAATATATATATATGCACATTTCATAAATTAGGTTAATTAACATATTCATTCTTACCAATTTTTTTGGCTTATTCTAACTGGTACTGAGAGAGGACTGTAAATATCTTACACTTTCAGACACATCTCTTTTTCCTTTTAGATGAACTGTAAATTTTGCTGTATAAATTTTGAGGTTACGTTATTAGGTGCATAAAACTATGTAATTGATGCTTTCCAAGTTTCCCCTTTAACTTATTTAATCCTTTTTGTCTTGAAGTTTTATTTAGGGGTATAAATATAACCACATCAACTTTCTATGGATTGACATTTCCATTATATATGTAGGTACTTTTTTTTCAAATTTTCTGTAACTTTCTTTTAGATATGTTTTATAAGAATGAAAATTGTGTGTGTTTTTCTTTTAACGTGAGATAATTTTTGACACATGATTTTATTCTGGCTCATTTATAGTCATTCTTCAGTCATTATATTTGATATAAATAAAACTTTTCTGATTACTTTTATCATTTTGATGACTATCTGTCCTCATTTTTGGTCACTTTTCACATTCTCTGTGATAGTTTATTTTCATTTCTTATATGTTAGCCTCTGTTAACTTGAAATTTGCACACATCATTAATGGCTCCTCTAGTTATTTCAAAATGATTCTCACATCAGTGTTTTTACCCCTTCTCCAAAACACGCAAGAACCACAGAAAAATGAAGTGCCAGTTATTGCTCACTGATTATCCCTCCTCCATCTCCAACCTTTAACTAGGAGCATTTTCCTTCTGTTAAAGAATACTTTAGTACTTCTTCTTGAGCGATATGCTGTTCAAAATTTTTCTTAGTTTTTAACTGAAAATGCCTTGCTTTTTTATTCATTTTGGAGACTGTTTCTTTCTGGAGAATTCTAGGTCACTGGTTTAGAGCCATTGTTAATTTTATTTTTAGGTTTCAAAAGAGGAATTTGAGATGTAAATGGAAAATTGACCCCATATTGGGTTCACTTATCTGAACAATGCATGAGATTACGGTTTCTGGCCTAGTGTGTATAAAGTAACTATATGACATTTCAAGTTACTTAGGGGATTAAAACAATATCTATGACTTATTTCTCATAAATGGATTACCTGAATTGTTCTTATCTGGGGCAGATGTAGGTGTTATTGGGTGAACATGCCCATGTACTTATGGATGGGTGGATTGGTTGAAGGTTGACTGGTTTAGGATGACTTTGGACTGTCACCACTCTGTTCCATGGATTATCTCATCCTCTATCATGAAAGTCTAGGCTTATTCTAACCATATTGGCAGGATTGCAATAGAGAGAATGTGTTATTTCTCTTTTAGATGAAACCTTTATTTTTTGTTTTTTGTTTTTTTAAAGATTTATTTATTTGTACATACAAGCTGGGGTACAGACCAGAGGCATGGGGTGGCGAGAGGGTTCACCAGAAACAGAGTAGGGAGCAGAACAGGCAGTTCAGAAATACACTGCTGAGGGGAGCAGCAGGCGAGGCAGGAGAGGTCTGCCGGTACCATGTGGGATTCTCCCCTGCTGGGTGTGGAACTCTCATAAGCGCACTGCCGACAGCTCCACAGTGTAGCGCTCAACCGCTGCGCCACCAGGGGGGCCCTAGATGAAACCTTTGTTTTAGAGCAACCAAACTGCCACTTTTTTTTTTAAGTTACATTGGCCAAAGCAAATATGAAGGCAAGCACAACTTTAAAGGGAAGGGAAAAAGTCTTTCCATTCTCTTGGGAGGAACCAAAGAGTTACATTGCAAAGAGCTCAAATATTGCAATTAATCTGCAACACCTGATTATTCTTTAGGATTACATCAATATCCCTTTGCTTTTCAGCTAATAGTTGGATTTATCTTATCCTGACTTTTCTACTTATCTTCCAAGGGGTAAATGATCTTATTTAGTCAGCCTGCCGTTACTGGAAGAGTGCTATTTCTGTGTTCTAGGGATGTTTGTTTTACAAATTGGTGCAGCGAACATTAATGGAACTCATATTTTTGGTAATGAAAGACAACAATTATGCAAGTGTCATTGTAATTTTCAGTCATTTACAGTCAAATAAAGTACTCTGTATGGGAGATTAGGCTATTGCTTAGTGATGCCCTACTCGTCCCCAAGGAGTTCATGTACCAGTATGCTTAGTTATGTTTACTTCAAGTGGACATGTCATGTAAATTTAGTTCTTGATATGCAATTTAGGAAATTCAGTCTCTTATGCAGTTCACTGACTGTAATGTCTACGAACAGTTTATTGGATAGTTTCCACTCAATCAGTCTGCCTGGTGTAATTTTTCCCAAGGGATTGAAACTTTATGTTGTTATTTCAATCCCAAGTAGGTCTACTTACATTGCAATAGTTAGAACTCATAATTAACCTTTACAGTGTCTTTCACAGAGTTGTTATTATTTCTCTTTCCCTGTTTTTCTAGCAGGAATCTAAAGAAAAAGAAGTAGTTGTACATAAAATAAGACTATATAGTGTATGCTCCATTAAACAAAGAATTGCTGGGAATATTTCCTATTACTTTTTTCTACATTAGGAAGAAGCAAAATTATAAATCTGGACAAAATATCTATTCTTTTTTCCTTCACAATGTCACCATTTAAAAATCCTATATTTCCCAATAGTATCACTGTCTATCAAATTATTATTAAATTGGTAATGGCTAGCATGGGTGAAGAAGCACTCTAATTTATCTCAATAACACAACCAAGAGAAATTCTAGTTTTAAAGGCCATGCAGTATTGTTTGGCACAATTATGCTTTCTTCTTTTAAATTTTTATTTTTATAAATTTTATAGATAGATAAAACAGTAAATATTTATTAATCTGTTACTTTATGACCAGCACTATACTATGCACTTCCAGAAACAAAGATGAAACGCATGAGAAATATCTTCTTAAGAAGAAATGAAGTAGGAAAATGCTAAGATTTAAAAAATAATCAGAAAATGCATGTGTTAAGATTGATTTTTAATGACTACATAAAACACTATAATTTCTGCCTTCTCTCTCTGTTCCTACAAGTCTGCAGCAATGTTGGCCTTGTTAGAACTCTCAAAACAATAAATTTATAGTACTTTTATACAATTATCATGATTTATCAACTTTAAATTATTTTGACCATATGGTATTACTTTGATTAGCAAAAACTACACCCTACTTATTTACACATGCTTCATATTTCTCTACATAATTATGGTCCTATAACAGATGATCAATAAATGGCATTGATAAATTAAAGTTATTGAATAAAAAGTATAAAATCAGTGTATATCAAGTAATATAATATCCCTTGGAGGATATTTTAGCTTTAAAAACAGATAGTAGCTAAATAAGCAAATTTTAGAGAAAAGCAATGTAGAAGATAAAATAAAAAATTACACACAATCTGAGACAGTGAATATATTTATATAGCTGAAATAAAAAGAGGCCATAGAACATTTTGATGGATAGAATGATTATTTGAAAATCAATCTAGGGAAGGATCTGAATATCAGATGTCAGACTTTAGTCTTATGACAAATGATTAGGAGTCAGTCCTCCATCTTGATTAATGGGATAACATCCTGAAATCAAATCAACACATCATTCTCTTCACTAGCACCAGCTGAAGCTGTTATTCTCAACACAGGGTATACATGTTTCAACTAATTAATTTCATCATCACCAGTGCTTCTCAAAGCATACCTGTGCTATTAATATTAGCCCTTTACTTTCTTTTGGTAATACCTGCTGCACTCTTAATTTAAACCTAAAATTATATAAGAAATTCCCTTCTTCATTACACCAGTCTCACAAAAATGATTTTGTGTGCTCCTCAAATATATCACTTATTAATAAAACATTAATTAAGTATTAATAAAACATTTCTTTGTCATTTCTTTGCCAGAAAAATCTATAAATCTCTTTTAAAAAATCACATATCCCACCTCTTGTTTTAACAACAACACTTAGCATTGAGCCTGGTAGGTATCAAGTGACCATGTTACGAATTTTGAGCAGTGTCTACTATGGGTATTGCCCTTAGATAGTGCCATGGGTACTATATAGAAAAGTCATGGCTTCTGCCCTCCAAATGCCTGGTCAAGTTAGCAAAAAAAAGATTTTGAATGAAATTAAATAACAATCAAAAGCACAAGCAATATCAAACACAAAGTTTTCTGGACAAAGGATAGTATAGATGTTGATTTCTTTGGTTTAAGAGATAAAGGAAACCATGGAACCTGTGGTTTCGGAAAGGAATCACAATTTGTATTTCATGAGTAGAGAGAAGTTTGACAATGCAGAAGTTTTATATAAGAAGTAGCGGATGGTGATGCTGGATGGTCAACTTGGGAATAGATTATAAACATTCTTTAATTATGGCACTGGTATACAAGATTCAGATAGATGCTCCTATAAGATAGAAAATTGGATTCTCCAAAGACCAGAATCTCAGTTCTTCAAAATACAACATGTATGAACTGCCAACCAACCGTAATGCATTTCTTATTGCAGAACTTAAAATTTGACATTATTCCTGCGTACACTTTCATTTTTGCCTCATTATCAAATATCAAATATTGGCCATATTCTTATAATACCCTTTCCTCCACATATTTAAATTTCAGTTTTTATTTTGTGGTTTGTTTTATTTGTTTTCAGTCTTGTTACTGTTGGTCCAACTTTTTTATCTTTGTATATTAAATAGAAAATTAACTAAACAAAACTATCCAGATATAACCCATACACAATTAGTGTTATTAAAGGGTATTGAGCACAGTAAATCTAAAATAAATTCTCCATGAGAACCATACACAACATGGTAGATTAGAGAGATTAGGATCCCCTTCTCCCCAAATGCCAAACTTTAGATGGAAAATACATGAGAAACAACATTCTATAGATCAGTATAGAGTGAAAAGCCAAGGGGATAAAAACAACTAAAAAATAAAACAAAATAAAAACAGATGGGAAATAGAAAGAGCATGATGGGACCTGCAGCAGTAGCATTATGGTTAGCAGTTCATGCTTTGTAATCCTCCCTATTTCACCAGTCTCTTTTATATATTTTTTTGTTTGTTTTCTTACATCTAAATAAATTTCCTCTTAGATTTTCTTTTTTAAAAAAGATTTATTTATTTATGCATACAAGCTGGGGTGTAAGCCAGAGGTGTGGGGGTGAGAGGACTCACCAGAGACAGAGTCGGGAGAAGAACAGGCAGATTGACTGAAATACACTGCTGAGGGGAGCAGCGGGTGAGACAGGAGAGATCTGCTGCGCCATGTGGTAAGTTCCCTGACTGGGGATGGAACTCATGCTGCCATGGCTCTGGATAGCTTCATAGTGCTGCGACTTAACCTGTTGCGCACCAGGGAGGCCCTCCTCTTAGATTTTCTTGCTTATATTTCATAATAAAAATGTTTTGTATTCTATTTATTCCAAATATTTCCTAGAACTTTTTTATTATTCAGGGATTTTTTTCTTTCCTCTTAGATTTTAAGAACATTTCCAGTATCTCTTAGTTTTGTCTTTAGTGTAAATTCCATTTTCTCCAGTGTTTACTAATCATGAAATAAAGGCATAAATATCCAACCTTGCTGTTTGTCAATAGATGAATATGTGGCATACTTTAATATGTACTAACATTAGGACACATTTATCAATATGTTTATTAGTCAGTTTCTGTTTTAGTAAATCCGTGTAACAAATAAACTTGAAAGTTTAACTAGCTTTATTTTTTTTTAATTTTATTTATTTGGGCATAGAAGAACTGGGGTCTGGCCAAACAACAAGGTTGTGTCATTTTACTCAGACTATGTGTCAGTTCTGGGTTGCTGTGACTGAAAGTTTGTTGCTCTGTTGTACTTTTATGTTGCAGATTGACTATGGGTCTCTTTCCTTCAAACATTCAGTGTTTTTCTGTTTTAACATGCAAGTCTATACCTATCCAAACCATGTAATCAATAAAGATTCTGACAGAATAGAGCATAATTCATTGTGCCAAGGTATGTCATATTACCAAGCCCTAAATAAATGAGACAAGAAAGTACGCAAATACCATCCGACGCACAGGTAAAACACAAGGTAGTGGCTGGCAAGATTTAATTTAATAATAAGGAGACAACAAATACTGGGGAATAATTATCTGATCTACACCTAACAATTCCAAGGATGATTTTTAAATCTCCAAACCTAGCTGTACTTTTGTAAACATCAGACAATGTTAGAGTATTTTGAAAATCTTAGGATGTCGCGCGCTTGACCAGCAAGGACGACACGGGGCAGCAATCTTTCAGCAAACCTGCAGTCTTTATTCTTCCATTCTTCTTCTCTTCTTCTTCTCTTTCCTTCTGCTTCTCTTCTTCTCCCCGCCCTCCGGGATCCCTCTACATTTATGCATTTAGCGAGCCAATCAGCAAAAGGAGAAGCACAAACAACCAATCCGTACAAAGGTCAATCCCTGCTGGCCAATAGCGGTAAATGTCAGCCCCAGCGCCCAATCCGTGTGCTGTCCACGTGTACACCGTGCTGCACAAGCTGAGGCACGAGGTGTCCATGCCCTCAGCAGCTGCCGGGTGGGGATTTCCGAGGCTGGTTGGTGCGGCCCGGGCGCGCTCCCGACATTAGGAAATATTTTAGGTGCTACTATGTTATTTCTGGGAGTTGGAACAATTCATGTGAAGAATTTAAAATAGGCATCCAAACAAATTTCATATAGAATTGGGCATAGTCCTCTTTCCCTTTGCAAAACATGAAAATTCTTTTTATATGAATAAATTTGAATGTCTCCTTTATGTACAGATTTCCAGATTTGATACATCAAAATTTATAGAATAAGTGTGATTATTTTTAAAAATGGAAACATCTGAGCTAAAAAAGTCATTTAAGGCTTCAATATCAATATGAACTTAATAACAATTAAATCAGACTCTCTCAGGTAGGATCCTAGACAATTAGTAAAATGTGCTTTCCAAGCTTAGAAGTACTCTTCTGAGAAAGGTACAATTTTAAGATATTATATTAGAAATTGTAGCTAACAAGAAGCAAAGCTGGAATAATTGCTTAATCCTGAAGTAATGCTGACATCAGACCTCCGAATAACTCCTCAACTTCAAATTAACTCTCCCCTCATTATTCACTGTGTTTTTTGGATACTTGTTCAATATTTTTCTCATAATGCACAGATTGTATATATGAATATATCTTCTGAGCTCCGACAAAGTACGTATACAAGTTGGAAGAAATTTTATAATGCATCTCTAAACTATAGTTTGTACTTCTTTGGTCATTTATTTGGGGAACCGCATGTATTGGCTTCTTGAGGTATATCATAAGCAGCATTTTGACCTATAGAAATACCACTCCTGGAAGAAAATATTCAACTAACAAATTCAGATTCACTTTGCTTATACATGTGTATTTTCCTTGGGTAGAAACAGGAAATTCAGTTTGCAAAGCCCATGCATTTTAGAAGACGTACTCTGTTTTTAGACTATACTCCATCTATATACACTCTAGCATTTCAAAATAAGAGGCAATAGAAAAATAACAAAGTTTCCGAACTTCATTAATTTATTTTTTAACATAAGTCAGATTAGCCATAGTTATCTTTGTCTCTCCTTTAGAGATATTTCACAACTCTAAACAGAATAGGAGGAAAATCATTGCTTAACACTTACTAGTCAGTAAATTGTTTGCCTCTTTGCAGATGCTGAAATGAGATGCTATCAGTACTCGACTTAAGGCCTATGTATGAAAAAATATTCAACAACAACAATTAAAATATTGATTGACTATTGATTCTATAACCTCTGAAATAAGGCGTATTCTAATGGGGATCAGCTATCGATATTTCCTTAATTCACACACTGCTTTCTAGACCAGGGACTTGCTACCCTAGAGGGATATAAAATTTATCAGTAGAAATTTTGAAAATTGAAGATACATGGGTTTAAACTTCAGATAGTAAATTTAATGTAGGAAGAAGGTAACTTTAATACCTTAATTTACAAAATCTGATAGTAGATTCTTTTTATAATCAGTGAAGTTGAGAACCATTACTTCCACTTACGGAAGTGTTTTTTTTTTTTTTTCCTTATTTGCCAAGCTCATATTTCTAATACATTAAAAGCAATACTAAGTTCAAGTAAATCTAAAAACAAAGGCTGGGAGAAAACAAGCATTCAGAGCATAGCTAAATAGACTTTCTGCCGTGACTGGTGGTTTTTGATCAGTTCTTAATTGCCTGTCAACTGCATTCATTTCATGACTAACTTACATGTAGTTTTCCTCTCTCAAGTCCAGAGCATCCCTCTGATATTGGAACTGAAAATCAAGTCTGATATTATAATAGGCTTGCTTGTAAGTGGTTCATAAATGCAGTAAGTTTCTCTCATGACAGAGTATATTGAGGTGTTCCTGGCAGGTTGCTCCTAGTTAGTTAAGAAATATTCCAGGGCTAGGTCATGGGTCCTTTATAAAATGCCCTCAGGGTCATTTTTTTTTATTTTATAGAAAAATATCCAAAAGTGCCTTAAACAAGCTTTAAAAATAACAATGGAAGTGTTTTGTGTTTAAGTGTAAAATCCAAGGTGATAGCTGAGGAGAAGTGGAAACGACACTTCAAGGATTAGATACAAGGTATAAAGAGAAGGGAAAGATGTCCATAAAAATGTGTGGGTGGATTGAGGAATATCCTTCTATTTCTGGCTTTAATGTATTGTCTAGTCTAGCCCCTGTCTTAATACAAGGATGGGGCAGAAGTGGTGATTCCATGTAATATTTTCCTCCTGTGAGATATGTGAGTCTGAATTGGTATGAATCACAGTATAAATTATAGCTTAAAATAACAACATGAAATTAAGACCCCTTTAATTTGCTTAAGACAGAATGATGCGCCAGTTAAAAATACACTCAGCTTCAGTGATAGTACAAAGTACTTGTGATGTCATCTTATAAATCAAAACTCTGCAGTCACATCTAGAAATGACATGTTTAGATACAGAATGGGCAGTTCCATGGAAGTCTTTGAGCAGCACTGAGACATTCCTCCCACAATAAAAAATTCCAGTTACCGTATTTTCACTTAATTTGAAAATTGTTTTAGAGAAATATTCAATCGTCTGACTCTTCAAGTACATTATCTTTTTCATTTTTATTTTATTTATTCTATTTAAAACTATTTTTCTGATGTGTCTAGTCAGTATGACATTTGTTTACTACATTAAAAGAAGCTATTTCTAGAGGCAATTATAAAGTAATTTATCTTCCCTTTTTTTTAAAAAAAAAAAAAGCTGGCCATTCAATACAAAGTCACATAGGCAGTTGCTGTTTGTCCTTATTTCATATTTCTTTACCTTTCCTGGAATATTTGTTCCAGTGGCTCCAGGAAAATTTCCTTTGGTCCAGTAAGGCTGGCACTGGAAGTCCTTAGGAGCAAATCAAAGCAGTTTGGATATAGGCGAGATACAGAATCAGTTATAAATAATAGCCCGCATTGCAGTGAAAAATGTAAATTTCACAAATACAAATTTGTAAAGGCAACTCAAGTTCATAAAACAAAAACACATAATGTAAATGACAGAATCTCAAGCATTTCCTTTGTGCATTAGACTTTTAAATCATAGAAAATTTGCATCCAGATATGACTATTTTTGTTATTATCGCTACCATTTAAACATTTTTGTCATGTTGATACATCTGTATTATGTTTATAGGTCTATAACTAAAAATATAAATGTTAGAAAATACATATATATAATTTTTAGTATTTTTTCTTTATATTTTGGTTCTGAAATTTACAGTCACTAGGTGGATCTTTATCATATAGTTTCATACTTACAATCACAGACTTAGTAACTTTCTTCAGCTCTGAACTTTTCTACTTTTCATTCCTTTCAAATCAATTTTATTTATTCTCATTTTTATTGAAATTTGGTACATTAATATAATATTTTCTGGAGTTTAGGGTTGACCTTTATTATTTTTTCAGTAATTCAGCTATTTTTCCCCCCAAGGTTTACTGAAATAGAGTTGACTTATAATGTATAAATTTAAATTGCATAGCATGATTTGGTATATGTATATATTATAGAACAATTATGATAAGTTTAGCTAATATCTGTCATATAGTTACAAGTATTCTTCTTTGTGATGAGGACTTTTAAGGTCTAGTAGGGATTTTCAAATATCTAATAGTTAATGCTAACTATGATCATCTTGTACATTACTTAGAATTTCTTTATCTTATAACTGAGAGATTGTACATTTAACACCTTCGCCAAATTCTCCACATTCCACAAAGCCTCAACTAAGTACAAATTTGATCTAAGTTTCTATGAATTATAATGTTTTAATTATATTCCATCTATAAGATAATACAGTATTTGCTTTTATCTGTTTGACTTAGTTCTCTTAGCATAATGCCTTCAAGTCTATCTATGTTACAAATGCCAGGGCTTCTCTCTCTTTCTATGACTGAATAGCATTTAATTGTGTGAGCGTGTGTGAAAATTTCTTTATCCACTCATCGACTGATGAATATTTAGGTTAATTCCATCTCTTAACTATTTTAAATAATGTTGCAATCTCCTCAGGCCAGTGATTTAGTTTCCTTTGCTTATATACATGGAAGCGGAATTACTAGATTATGTGGTGATTCTATTTTTAATTTTGTGGAAACTCCAACTGCTTTCCATAGTGGCTGTGATATCAATTGAGAGAGGTGTTGGGTTCAGGGAGTGAAGTCCTTGGGTTATCGCTGACAAAAGTTTCATCAGAGCTCCCCTTTCAGCGGCATGCTATGAGTTACCCCAGGAACATTTCCCCACAAGGCAGAGACATTAAGTCATGTTTGAGAAAGGGTAAACTTATTATAAAAATGGAGGGGAAAGTCTAAGACACTTTATGGTGGGGACCCATGAGACCCACTGGGAAAGGGGCAGATGGGACTAAGCAAGTTTGGAAGGAAAAGAATAAAATCAAAACCCAAGTCAAAATAAAGGCTGCCATTGCCAGCCTCCCTGCAGGTCTTTCACCCAGGGGCTGGGAAGCAAGCACAGCTTCTTCACACGTCTCTCTACTGCATTTTCCTCCTCCAGTTCTCACTAGCTTCTTCTTCTTACTCAGCTCCATTCTTCTCTAGGGTGGGACGGGGCACCTGGGACACCCCTTTCTATACCCTGTTACAATTGGAAGTGTTGTATTCTTTCCCTAGAAGGAATACAATCACTGACTTCTCTCTCTTTTTATAATGCTAACAACATATATTGGCAACTGATTCTCCACAAATAAATGTAAAATATTGATTCTAGTGTATCTCTCTAAATAAAATGTTATGAAAAAGATAGAGACATGCTTTTCGTGGTGGAAATGTAATACCAACCAAAGGAACATGACAGCTGAGTGTATTACATGTCTGGAATACCACTGATTATTAAAAATTTAAGAATCAAAAATTGTGTGTCATCAAGAAGTATGGCATTAAGACTTATTTTCATTTGTTTTGGATGTAGTATGATTGTGTGGTGGTGTCAGAGTCTTTATCCTTCAGGAAAAAAAATACATTTTTGCACACCAAAATACTTGTGAGGAAACAATACGATGTCTGGAAATAAAAATTAAATAGTATAAGAAGGAGGAAATAAAGGAGGTTGTAGGTGACAAAGGCTTGTCAGTGGTCTGGTAGTTGTGGGGCACCGGTGATGAGTATGTAAGATTACATTTTCTAGTTTTTTTTTTTTAACTTCTAAGTATAATCAAAAATTCTCCATAATTGAAGGACAAAAGTATACATAGACCCACTATGTATACTTAATACGTTTGTCCTTCAATTATGGAGAATTTCTAGAGTTACTGATTTAATAGACTTTCTGGATTACCCAGAAGGTATTTTTTAATTTAAATAAATTCCACAGATAAATCTGATACAGTCATGGCTTAACTATGCCATGAAAGAATATGATGTTAATATAAACTACAAACATTTGTATTTATACTCTTAGTTATTCCATGTGGGGCATCCACTGAGCCCAGCTTGGTGAGTCTAAAGTAATTTAATTTGTGTAAAAATAATTACACAAATTAGACAATTTTTCTCTTTTTTTTAATATATATTTTTATTGTTATTTATATCTTTTACATTTTATATTCCCCTTGGGTAACCCACCACCAATTCACCCGTGATCCATCCCCATGGTCCCTTGTGTTCTTTCTACTCCATTTTGTGCCCTTATCCTCCCCCTCCGCTTACCCCCCCAAGAGTCTCTCCTATTTGGTTTCCCTATAGTCCTGTTATAAGTGAAACCATTTGGTATTTTTCTCTTTCTTTCTGGCTTGTTTCGCTGAGTATGATTCCCTCTAATTCCATCCATGTCGCTGCAAATTGCATGTGTTTATCTTCTTTGAATGATGAATAGTATTCCATTGTGTATATGTACCACATCTTCTTGATCCAGTCATTTATTTTTGGACATCTGGGTTGCTTCCATACCTTTGCTATTGTGAACAGTGCCACAATGAACACACGGGTGCATGTATCCTTTTGGATTAGTGTTTTTGTGTCCTTTGGGTAGATTCCCAAAAGTGGTATTGCTGGGTCGTATGGAAGCTCCATGTTTAGTAGTTTGAGGAATCGCCATACAGCTTTCCATAGTGGGTGGACCAATTCACATTCCCACCAGCAGTGTAGAAGAGTTCCTTTTTCTCCACATCCTTTCCAGCATTTGTTGTTGCCTGTATTTTTAATGTGTGCCATCCTCACAAGTGTGAGGTGGTATCTCATAGTGGTTTTGATTTGCATTTCCTTGATTATAAGTGATGTTGAGCATTTTTTCATGTATCTGTTAGCCATTTGCTTTTCTTCTTTGGAGAAGTGCCTTTTTAGCTCTTCTGCCCATTTTTTGACTGGATTGTTAGCTTTGTTTTTGTTGAGTTGTGTGAGTTCCTTGTAAATATTTGTTATCTGGCCTTTATCGGATGTATTGTGTGCAAAGATCTTTTCCCAGTTGGTAGGGTGTCTGTTAGTTTTGGTTAATGTCTCTTTTGCTGTACAGAAGCTTTTTATTTTGATGTAATCCCACCTGTTTATCTTGTCCTTCACTTCCTTCGCTTTGGGGATGTGTCATTAAAGATTTTGCTGAAATGTATGTCATGTAGGGTTTTGCCTATATTTTCTTCTATAAATTTTATGGTTTCAGGTCTTACGTCTAGGTCTTTTATCCATTTTGAGTTGACTTTTGTGCAGGGTGTGAGGCAGTAGTCTAGCTTCATTTTTTTTGCATGTGGCTATCCAGTTTTCCCAGCACCATTTATTGAATAGACTGTCCTTGTTCCACTGCATTTTCTTTGCTCCTTTGTCAAAGATTAATTGTTCATATATATGCGGCTTTAATTCGGGGTATTCTATTCGGTTCCATTGGTCTTTGTGTCTGTTTTTGTTACAGTACCATGCTGTTTTAGTTATTACAGCTTTGTCATATAGTTTGAAATCAGGGAGTGAAATTCCTCTGTTTTCTTTCTTTTTAGTCAGGAGGGCTTTAGCTATGCGGGGCTTTTTGTGGTTCCACATGAATTTCATCAGTATTTGATCTATTTCTTTGAAGAATGTCATTGAGACTTTTATTGGAATAGCTTTGAATCTGTAAATTGCTTTTGGGAGGATTACCAGTTTGATAATGTTAATTCTCCAATCTATGAGCAGGGGATGACCCACAGCCAACATTATCCTCAATGGTGAGAAGTTGAAGGCCTTCCCACTAAGATCAGGAACAAAGCAAGGATGTCCACTCTCTGCATTGCTTTTCAATATAATACTTGCAGTCCTCGCCAGAGCAATAAGACAGAGAAAGACATTCAAGGAATCCAAATAGGAAAAGAAGAAATTAAACTGTCTCTGTTTGCAGATGATATAATAATATATATACAAAACCCTAAAAATTCCATTGAAAAACTACTCAAAATTATAGACCAGTTCAGTAAAGTAGCAGAATACAAAATCAATGCACAAAAATCAGTAGCCTTCCTATATGCAAACACCCAATCTGAAGAAGAAGAAATTAAGAAATCCATCCCCTTCAAAATCGAAACCAAAAAAATCAAATACCTGGGAATAAATCTATCAAAAGACATAAAAGACTTACACGAAGAAAACTGCAAAACACTGTTGAAAGAAATACAAGAAAACACAAGAAAATGGAAATTTTTTTCTCTTTATGTATTTGAAAGACTCGTCTTAATAAATAAATTGTAGATATGCGTTTGTTTCTATACATTAAAAAATCAACAGATATTCAACTTGATATTTTGATGTAATACAGTATTCTTAATTCTAAGGTTTCCTACTAAAAAAAAAAAACTCTTATACGAGCTTGGCAAAATCCACTTTGCTTAAATTAATATAAGCATACTGTTAGGATAGGACTGGAAGAAAAATAAATGTGTAAATATGCAGATTCAAAGTTAATAAAAGGGATAATACTCAAACATTATTATTGAACATTTAGAGAAGATATGCTCATTAATACTCAAAATCCATTATAAAAAAATAATCTCAACCCTCTACAACTGGTGATTTACAATTCTGATTATATTCAAATTACTTGGAGATTTTGTTTTTAATTGCCAATGTTCACAACCAAACTTCAAATATTTGTATGACATTCATTTGGAATGTGATCTGATTAGTCCATTTTAGGTATCTTTAGATTACTCTAATATGTTGTCTCATTAGAGAAACATTTTGCTGCAAACAAAACAACTCTATTTGAATAAAAACTTTGAAAACTGCTCATGGAGTCAACTTATAAAACTATATAGCCTTATTAAAAATAATAAGAGGATTTTGTAATTGGCTAGAAATCTAAGGTGTATACATCAGTGAATTAATTTAATCTGGGTCTGGCCTTAGTGTTGATTTTTTTATTTTACTACTTATCTGTGTATACTATAACAAAATATTTAGTAATTACATACTTTTTTCTAGATAATTCTATGGAATATCATACGGTAGAATGAGTCAAATTCATTATTTGCCTCCATGAAGACTTTAATCAAGGTCAAACTGAGACATGCAAATAAGCAATGGAAATACACAAACAGACACACACACACACACACACACACACACACACACACACACACACACTATTATTCATGGGGACTTCTCCAGAAGCTAAGAGCACCACATGAACAACAGTTTCAATTCCGGTGTTATTACTCCGAATGGATAAGATGAGCAAGCAAATAGAATGTGGACATAATTATTTTATATTTCCTTAAGCTGTAGAGACAATATGACAGAGACTGATGGGATAGAGGGTTACTTTTTCCAGGGTGTTGAGGAAAAACTTCCCTGAACAGACATGGAGATGAAGAGAAGTCAGCCATGCAGCTACATGGAGAATTGTTTTCCAAGCAGTAGGAATAACCATAAAATATACCCAGATAGGAGCCCAACACAACCTGTGAACAGTGAGGACACTGAACAAGAGCAACACAGACAGAACTGAAGAGGTCAGAGAAGTAACCAGAAATCAAATCAGATATGTCTTTGGGCTACTATAAAGATGTTTTATTTGTTTTGTTTTGTTTTTCCTCAAGGACAATGGAAGCCTTTTAACAATTCTAAGCAAAAAAGTGACATGATCTGATTTATAATTTTGAAAGGTCATTCTGGCCTCTGTAAAAAAAGGATTCTAAGGCACAAGTGAAAGTAGGGAACTCAGGTAGAAGATAATTGCTATATTCCAAGAAAAAAAATGATGTCTATTACAAAACATGATGAAATAAGAACTAATGTGGAAATAAAAACCTAGATTAGAGTGAAAACACAAATAATATCACCTCTATAAACTATACAAGACAAGAAAACAAATTATTAGTTGGCTAATTATTTAACTCAATTTGTTTCCTAAATTCCATTTAGTTGATAAACTATGAGCTATAATTCTAGACTTTTTTAAGTATATTAAAACAATTATTTCACCTGATGGTTATGAGAGTCACAGCTTTGTACCAGTCTGCATGTTAGTGTTACAAGATGAAGGTAGATATCTTTGTATGAATTTTGATTTTATAAAGGCAGTGAGAATCACCTGAGGCTTTTTAAGCAGTAGAATTACATGATTTGATTTCTCTTTTTAAAAAGGTCACTCTTGCTATTGTCTAAGAGAGTTAAGAGTAGAAAAGAAAGACTAGTTAGAAGATTATTGCTATTTATAATTATAAATTACACGATGTATCTTCCTACCTAGAATTCTTATACACAGATAAGAGATCAAATTACATAAGTACTGCTTGTGGTGTGGTAACATACATCTGAAGGTGTGTGAACCTATATCTCTGAATCATAAACAGTATTTTAAATCAATGTTTAAATCAATTAAAAGAATACCACAAAAAGTGGGTACAATATGTTAGACAATGATACAGATAGTGAGAAGTGATGGGATACACTTCAGAGGAAAAGCCAAATGAATTAAAAGTAGGAAATGAAGGAAAGAGAACACAAAGCTAACTCCTTTGATTTTGTACTAAATAGCTGGACAAATGGAGAAGACTATGAGGACAAACAGTATTCAGGAAAAAACAAAGAAGTCCATTCATATGTTAAGTTTATAATGTCTTGTGGATCTAATGGAGATGTTAAGATTTGGGTACAGAAGACAGATATTAGGAATCTGAGATGTAGATTAAAATGACAGGCTCAAAAGAAATTATCCAGGGAAGAAAATATAGATCCTGAGGAGGACTAGGGACTTAGCCCCAGGGTACTCTAATTCTCAAGGGGAGAGTAGGATGCTAGAGAAGTATGCAGATAAACTCTCTTGATGCAGGTGGAGAAGATGAGAAGTTTGTTAGTATGGAATTCCGGGGATTAAAGATAATTCAACAAGCTAGTGACAGTAAAATGTATCCAATGCTGGTAAGATATAAAGAAATCTTATGAATTCTCCCTTAGAGAGCAGAGACTCAATAAAAAAGTATTTGGGGGTGTTTCAAAGGGATTGATACTTAATGCATGAGGTAAACACAAATTGCACTACTTAAGGCAGGTCATCTGCTGACAGCAATGAGTAGGGTTATTTCATGAATGGCTGGGTGGTTGGGGAGTTGTGCTGACTGTAATCAGACCCCTTAAATTGCATGAGTTACATGAGTTATTTGCATTAAGCCAGAAGAAAGGTGATGGGGGAGAGGGAGGAAATTGAGGGAAGGAGGGAGAGAGAGAGAGAGACAGAGAGAGAGAGAGAGAGAGAGAGAGAGAGAGAGAGAGAGAGAGAAAAGGGAGTGATTTGCCTTTTAACTACATTGGTTAGGAAATGATACATTACTTTACTCACTTACCATTGGAAAAAACTAGTCGATATGGCAAGTGGGGTGAGACATTTCAGTCATATTTAAATTCAATATATATGATCTCTATGGTTTCTCCTCACCAATTACAGACCCTCATAATTATGCTATATGTGATTTAAATGATTTTATTTGGTAATTAAATTCACCAGGTGCTCTGGAATTTAATTAGCAGATGATATGAAGTTGATACATTTGTATCACATATATGTAATCAAAGTGTTCTTTATACCATAAAAATATACTGAAAGGACAATCAGAATATTATATGTTAATTTTATAACCTTTGTTTTTACATTATCATATTTTATTTATCAGAATACTACCTTCAAGTCTACTTATTTTATTTTAACCAAACATACTGTCATTAGATATTTATATGTAAATACAGTCTCAAAAGTAGTATGTTCTATACAGTCAGTTTAAAAATTTCATGACATTATAAAGAACTTGATAAATGGTAAATAAGGACAGAGAAGTAGCATAGTTTTATTGCTTAATAGCCACTTAAATTCAAGTTTTTAATAAAACTGCTAGCATACTCAGTATTCAAAAGTTGCTTCCCTGATAATTGCACTTATAACAAATTAGATAAATTAAAAATAATTTATCTGCTGACTCCCAGTTGCTCATCACTAGATATATAAATGGTGAAGATTTAACATGCAGCACATCATTACTTTGAGTTATAGTATTTGAAAAGAGATCTTTTTTAATTGTTACTGTTACAATGGTGTGAACTATCCCTCCAAAAATGATAGTTAGGTGAACTATGATATTAGTGACCTGCTGAGAGTGCTTTGAATGATTATATCTAACACTAATGAGTTATTTTCAGCTGTCCTAAAAGCAGCTAGCCTTTCCCACCGAATTTTAAAAAATAATTAGGAAAGCTGCAGGGGCAGTCTATACCTATGGGATGCATTATATGCTGTGAATTAATTTTATCAAGGCTGAATTAATCTCATTAATAAAGTACCTGTATCAATCATAACAGTTATCAGTAATAGCAAAGAATTGAAGAATGGTCTCACATAGATTAGCCAATATGTTACTCATCTCCTTTTTTCTCACTCTCAAATCAGTTTCAGTTTGATTGATTAAAGAACTTGCTTATCCAACTAGTGAGAGGATGTCATATATTCAGTCAGAGATTAGTATTTTAAAATGCTTATAGAGTACAAAATTAAGTCATTTACTTGAAGAAAACATTTTATTTGAAAAATTTAATACAGTAAATTAATTTATCTACTATGCATAGTTTTCTGATATATTAAATTTAAACAAATCTATTTAAACCTATATATCTGTGTGTAAAAGTGCATATATGGGCACAAATATATATGCATATACATGTGTATGTACATAATATGTGTGTGGAATAAGCAGAGATATTCAAATTAGTTTATATGCATGGTGGACATGTATGTATATGTATATGTGCATATATATTTTTCTTTCAAATAAGGAATACAAAAGATTGGGTGAAGGAGAGACCAAGCAACTCTGCCATGGGAACTTTCAGCTAAAATTCCATGAAATGATAGAATAAATGCAAAAGAGAACAAATATATGTAAGACATAATAGAAAACATAAAATAGGATCACTTTAAAAAAAAAGAGCACAAGGGACTGTGGGACGGTTCATGGGTGAATTGGTGGTGGGTAACCCACAGGAATACATAATAATGCCAAAGATATAAATAAAAAATATAAATATTAAAAGATAAGAATAAAATCATATCAGATATTCAAAGATTAAAAAGATGGAAGATACAATGGCACAAATGCTGTAAGGACAAATGTGTTAAGAACTAAATGCTTTGAGTATAAGCTTCTTAGCTGTTAGCAAGCTGGACGTCTAGCCCAATTCATACAAGTAGTGACAGAGGGCCCATTTGGAAAAACAAACTGGTTGACCTTTTCATCTCCTGGATCTGTGCTAAGCAATAAGTAAAAATGTCATTAACCTAGAGGTTAAGCAATTAGTGTGAAAATTGGAACAGTAGAATCAAGAGAGTGTTTCCAATAGCTGCTAAGTAGGTAACAACCACCCAGAGAAGACAAGAAATTGAAACTTAAATCACGTAGCATATATTACTGCTGTTTTTACTCCATATAAATTGAACTGACTCGTGAATTATATTATCATTTTAAAGCACTATGCAGACAATTAAGAATGATAAATAGAGGAAAAACAACAAAAGAGAAGCACCAAACCAGATAAATTGAACTAATGTTTAAAAGAATGTTTGTCATGCAAGCAGTTGAATGACAAAAAAATACCAGTATTATCCAAAATGAATACAAGAGGTATTGTAGAGAATATATGAAATATGAAACAATAAACTTCCAAGTAAATATATTCATGACTACAGGATAGGAAATGATTATTTAAATAGGACTTAAATATACACTACTCTTGATCAAAGTCAAAACCGCTACCTATACATTAGTCTTGTTCTAAATCAAAATTGTTTACAACAGAAGACACAATGCAAGTCAAAAATCTAGGAGATGTTCTCTGTAACATCATATTAGAAAGTATATTTAGAGTACTCTCGGGAATGCTACAAATCAATAAGACAACCTAGTAAAAATGTACAAAATCTTGAAGAGGCAATTAAAAGAACATACCTAACTGACAAATAATTTATAAAAAGTGGCTCATTACCATTAGCCATCAGAGAAAAGGAATGAAAATCTCCAAGGTTGGACAAGGGTATGTAACAAATAGAAGTCTCATACCCCTCTGGTAATGTATCTTATGGACAAAACTTATGACACAGCAATCACCTCTTCACTACATATTACATGGAAATACATAGAAATGGACACACATGTTTACAGGTGTGCTGCTTGTAAAAGTTTATTTTTTTAAGGTTTTATTTTTTAATTTTTTAAATATTTATTTATTTATGCATGCAAGCTGGGGTACAGGCCAGAGAAGTGGGGCAGCAAGAGGGTCCACCAGAGACAGAGTGGGGAGCAGGACAGACAGATGGACGGAAACACACCACTGCATACAAGCTGGGGTACAAGCCGGAGGCATGGGGCAGTGAGAGGGTTCACCAGAGACAGAGTGGGGAGCAGAACAGGCAGATCAACAGAAATACACTGCTGAGAGAAGCAGTGGGCAAAGCAGGAGAGATGTGCCACGCCATGTGGGAATCTCCCCAGCCAGGCATTGACCTCAGGTCCCTGCTGCTGACAGCTCCACAGCGCAGCGCTTAACTGCTGCACTACCAGGGAGGTCCTGTAAAAGTTTATTACTGCAATCATTTTCCTATAGCAAAATGTGAAATGGAGAGACATCTTGGTGAAAGAGAAAATGTCTCCAATATTTTGAGGATTTTAAGTAACCCTCTTATTAGAATATTGGTGCAGATAAATATCTCTTTCCATGATTTGACTGCCAAGACACTCTCCTTCTTTCTCCCCTCCTCCCCTCTCTCTCTCTCTCCCTTCCCCCAGTATGTCTCCCCTCCTCCCCCAGACTCTCCAAAATAAAGATTTGTTAATCTGTTTTGATTCACTTTATGGTCTGTCATTAAAACTAGTGAAGAGGTATATGACTTCACTCCCCCCGCCCCCGGAATGAGTGGTTCTTTATTTCAAAAGACACCTCAATGTTCAGTATCAAAACAGTTGCACTACTGGTTTCTCTTTCTCCCAATCATCCCCTCAAAAGACCACACCAAAGCAGAGCACATTTTAAGCCAAACAACTGCAGGATGCACATCTAACAGATCTTACAGAAACCTCACCAAAAAGGGGGGGATTAAGGAAAGATATTTTCAAGATCAAATAGCCAGCCCACTGACTGTAGAGAGCTCTCATAGCCAGATGGAGCTGCTGTATACCCCAAACCCATTAAGCAACATTTCAAAATACTATAAAAAGTTTTGTATGTGATATTTTTCAAAATTTATCCAACACCAACAGATACAAAAAACAACAAAATCACACTTTTAAAAGACAGCAGCTTCAGAACCAGAAAAGGGTGATGAGTTTCACATGGCTAAATCAATGCAAAAACATAATTTCTTTTCTTTCTTTTAAGGAAGCAGGGAAACAAATAAATGGTACCCCTCAACATAAGGGGTACACGAACTATTTTGTGAGCAGCTGGAAAAGGGCGGAGAGAAGAATGACAGGATATGGTCTCAGAGATCTCATCATCTTAAATTGTTCATTTCTAAAGAAAAGGACAAAAACGGCCAAATATAGCATAGTTTAAAGCTTGAAAACTGAATAGCAATTTCAATTTAATTTTTCTTTTGGGGGGTGCTAACTCCTCCTTGATTTAGCCAGTATGTTGTACAGAGCCAGTGAGTGGTGTCTTTCCCTTGTCTCTCTTTAGCACCTAGGAAGACAGGTCCATACCTTCTTCTCCCCTACATAGAAGGCAATACTTGGCAAGCAAAGGAGTTATCTTTCAAAAGTCAGAGAGAGATTAGGTTGCTATTTTAGAACTGTGGATTTACTAGGAATGTTTTACAAATGATTGCTACATCAAAGGTAATGAAAACTATTAATTACAAAATATGTACATCGAAACATGATTTTTAAAGACATTTTCACATTGTGTTCACATTACCTTAAAATGTTTAGCCTCTTGGGCCCCTTGGTGGCGCAGCGGCTAAGCACTGCACTGTGGAGCTGTTGCAGCAGTGATGTGAGTTCGACGCCCAGCTGGGGAGATTCCCACATGGCTCAGCAGACCTCTCCTGCCTCGCCACTGCTCCCCTCAGCAGTGTGTTTCTGTCCATCTGCCTGTTCTGCTCCCCACTCTGTCTCTGGTGAACCCTCTCGCTGCTCCATTCCTCTGGCCTGTACCCCAGCTTGTATGCATAAATAAATAAATCTTTTTAAAAAGAAATGTTTAGCCTCTTGCCCAACTGGAATCTCTACAGAGAGGCAGAGACAGTTTGGTGGAAAAAAATACAGGCATGGGGGTTGTAGGCATAGTGAAAGGAGAAAGCAAGCCTTCCAGTTAAAAAATAGCCCTCAGTTTAAAGGTCAGCTTCTGGCAGGTTGGCCTCAAGCAGAGCTGGGGTCAGAGGGAGAAGCAGGAGCAGCAGAGACAGGGTGGGACCTTGGTGCTATATTTCATTCAGGTCAAGCAGAGTCCTGTCCAGTATCCCTCATGTACAGAGGCGCTCCTCTTTGGTGCATTTCAGTTTATATTGCAAATCATCATTTATCTTTTCCACCCTAGCTACTGATCTCTCCAAATGCATGGGCGTCTCTGCCGCCTCCAGTTGATCAGTATGGATCTTTAATCTCTTCCTCCTCTTGTCTTCTTTTTGGGAGTTGTTTTCTTCAGCAGCACTCAGCAACTTCAGGTTCTGGTTCATCCAGCTGATCTGCTCATCCAGTTCTCAGCAACGGGACTCTGCCAGCTCAGCTGTTCCTCTGTGCCTTCCAAGTCCTCCTCAATAATCACCAACATAATTATGAGCCATCTCTTCATGCTTCCTATCTGCCTTTTCTCCAATGTGTTTGGCTTCTTTGAGTTGGATTTCCTCCTCGAGTTCCATCTTTATCTCTTAAGGCTCAGTTTTCAATACCCTTCACACCTCTCTCACTCTCATCAGCAGCTTTCTCCACTTCCTCTAGATTTTGCAGGGCAGTGCTCACACCGCCCTGGACATGGTCCAGCTACACTTCAATCAGCTGGATCCACCTCAACTTCAGTCTGTTCAGGGGCTACCTTTCTCTCTCCATTCTGCGCTGGAGGCCCTCGGCCTTCTCCTCTCCATCACTGGCCTGCAGTTGCAGAACCCTAATCTTGCATTTCACTGCCTCAATGGTGGTGATCTCAGCTGTGGTTTCCACTCAGCTCCTGGTTGCACTCCAGTGCCTGCTAGCTCCATTTGTCATAGCAGCCGCTTCTCCTGACCGCATCATTCTTATTGTATTAGACATAGTTTTCACGTGGTTATTCAAACTGAGAATTTCTACTAGCCATAATCTGTAAGCTGGAGACACAGGAAAGCCAGTGGTATAATTTAGTCTGAGTCTAAAGGTGGTGAATTGGTGGTGGGCTACCCAAGGGGAATACAAAATGTAAAAGACATAAAAATCAATAAAAATATATTTTAAAAAAATAAATAAAGGCGTGAGAGCCAGGGAAATTGGTGGTTTAAAGCTCAGTCCAAGGATCAGAAAAATGAGATGCAATGTCACAACTCAAGCAGGCAGCAGAAAACAAAAAGAGGCAAGTTTCTCCTGTATCTTTTTTTTCTATTCAGACCCTCAGGGAGTTCAATGATGCCCACCAACATTTGGGAAGACGACTTATTAAGTCCACCAATTAAAATAATTTCATCTGGAAACAGGTCACTGACACACCCAGATATGTTTTATGTGGATACCCCATGGCCCATCAAGTTGACATACAAAATTTGTTTACTTGTTTACTATTAGCTATCAGAATTACACAGTATAGTGTCTTCCATATATTAATGACTTAATAAACATTTGTTGAATGAAAGCATTTTTAAATTAACAACTATGGCTAAATGTGGAATGTTTGTAAAGGTGAAATTACAAAATGAATACTTATTTCAGTGATCTTAGATTTCTATTTAGTGCTTCCTACATTTTCTATCTTCTTTATTTTCTTAAAAGTGATGTACAAATGATGAGATCCTGGCTTTCTGCATCAATCAGTGCTACCTAAAATGCTGCTTCTATTAAAAATATCCCTATTATGCTTATAATGAGGCATCTGTTTATCAGACTTTCTCACCACTGTGCTATTCATTACATACCTGTTCTCAGTGGGTGAGCAAACCCATGGAAATGTAAGATGTTGAAGAATCATCTGGTCACTTTAATAACTGGGAACTCACTATGTCCATGACTCTCAAATAATGTTTACAAAAAACAATTTTATTATATATTTCATGATTTCTTAACTATCATGAACTGACATGAGAATTATTAGAAAAAAATGACATGTTTGAGTGTCCATACAATGTCAAATTGCTATAAATATTTCTAAGTAGTCTTACTTTTGGTACTTATTTAATAGGTTGCACTGAATAGTTTGAAAACATATATCCATACATGCAGATTTTTCTTAGAGCACTGATTCTCTAAATTACAAACACAGGAGGTGATGAAGATATGGTCTTGACAGAAAGTAGATGGCACAATAAAATCAGGATTATTTGGGGGTGATTTTAGTATAGGAATTATTTGCAAATGCATAACCAGAGAACAGAGAAATAATTAAGGAATAGTAACCTGAACTTCTATTACAGATGAGAATTTGTGATCTTATAGAAGTTAAATAAGTTAATCAAGGTCTCAGCACATTAACTCTTGACCTAAGATTTAAACCCAATCTTAGCCCATAGGAAATAAAAGAGTTGATATTTTAAGGAGTCTTACGTGGGCAACCTGAATATATAAAAGTAAGGGAAGACAGACTAATAGTCCAATGAATAAGTATAAGAGTGTATAGTCTGCACACATAAGTACTAAAGAAGTTGTGGAAGAGTGATGAGAATAAAATACTAAAAATTAGTGAAGCTAATCAACATATACCTACTTGAGAAATTACTGAGTTCCATGGTATGTCAAGAAGAAAATACTCACACGTAACACTGAAGAAAGGAGTACTGGTGAAATCTCAGGTTTTATGTTACAATTGTATATGGAAGTATCCAAATCAGGGAAAAGGGTGTATGCAGGAAAATAACTTGAGGTGACTCAGAAGTAGCTTTCTATCGTTATTTAGGGATTTACAAAGTAGCAAATCACATATTAAATATTTCTTAAAGGATCACTGGAAGAACTCTCTTTAGGTATACATAATACTGACATCTTTACTTTTTACTTTTCTAGTGGCTAACAGTAAAAAAGCTAGGCAGGTTTCATGTTCAAAATAAATCAGGCAGGATATAACATTGTTATTGCTCCCACTAAGGAAATTAGCTAAGGAAATTCATTCTAAGGTTTAACGGAGCCTTTGAAAAAGTTTTTGAAAAAGTACACTCATCACCTTCCAAAATTTACCATTTCCCATCTGTCACTCTGCTGTGAATACCCCTTCATTTATAATAATTTTGCAAAATTAGACATAAAACATTTGTTGTGGATAATAGTGTCTGTCTCAATTTGTTAACCAAACTGTAAAATAAACCCAAATATGCAGTTAATTGAGATTTAATAAGAATTGCATATTGGTTAAATAATACATCACAAGGACTTTGAGTCATAGCCTTTCACCACCAAGTACATAATGAACCCTTAAAATGGATTAATAGTCCATTCATGAGGAATTACAAAAACAAACAAACCAACCAAAAAATTATTAGGCAAACATACCATGATCCAATTTATTCTAGTTAAAAATTACAAAAATTCTGAGCCTCCCTGGTGGCACAGCGGTTAAGCACTAAGCTATGGAGCTGTCAGCAGCAGCGACCTGAGTTCAACGCCCCGCCTGGGAGATTCCCACATGGCCCAGCAGACCTCTCCTGCTTCGGGCACTGCTCCCCTCAGCAGTGTATTTCCGTCGATCCGCCTGTTCTGCTCCCCACTCCGTCTCTGGTGAACCCTCTCGCCGCCCCATGCCTCTGGCCTGTACCCCAGCTTGTATGCATAAATAAATAAATCTTTAAAAAAAATAAAAATTCTTGCCAGATTTCTCAAAAAGGCACATGAAAAGGTAGCCATTCTTTTAAGCAGTTTACTGAAACAAAACCAAGCATAAATGTAACCATGATTGCTACAGTCAGTTCAAAAGATTAAGGTGCAATGATCAGATGAGAAATGCAAGTATTATGAGTCTATTATTTCACAGAGATATGAATAAAAGTTACATACTTAAATATATTCAATTTATTTTATGAAGGCTTTTAATTTTAGCCCCTTTTAGACTACTTATTACACAGACCTACTCTCAACATATGCTGATTTAGGCCTAACAGAATAGGGAATTATAGCACAGTATTTTAAAGTATGTTAGTTAAATGAGTTACCATCTTTTCCCCATCAACAATAGCTGTGTTTCATTCCCTTAAAGTTCAGCTATAGGTCAAATTTTGCTTTTACAATATATAGTGGTGAATGAATAAATGACTGTAACTGTTAGCATGTCACACTCCCATTTGTAGTGTTTCATTCACTTTAAAAAGTACAAATCATAAAAATTAAACATAGTGGAACAATTTAAAATGTAACTAAACATAAAGCCAACCAGGTGATATTACAAATTATGTGTTTTCAATTAGATACCCATAGTCTACAAGTTAATTTAGTTAGACCAATGTATCTGCATCATCAACAAAAATATTCATCATCATTATCACTTTTCAGCTGGCAGAAATTAGCAGCAGATGTTATGGAAGTTTTCCATGTTTATAGTCAGAAATGTTCAACATTCCCTTGTGAATTCAAAATAGGAAAACACAATGAATCATGTCCCTGCAGTCATAGCAAACCATATTTTGCATCATAATAACCATTTGTCTAATAGGAAGTCATCTCAGATTTTTTTCTCTCTCAAAGATAAGGAAGCTAGAGAACAGTTGGGTCCCAACAAAAATGCTCTTCATATTGCTCACACTAAAATACAAAGAAGTGTTTTGTTTATATTCTATTCTCCAGAATCCAATACAATAACCAGAATATTTATCTATTGGGCCATTTTATTGTTCAATTTATATGTTAACAAAATGTTATCATTTAAGATTTATACTCTTTTATTACCATCCTCTTAAAATTCATGAAGAGCATTTCTGTTTTTAAAGTAAAAATGTAATGTTCTCAAATATAGTATGAAAGAGAACCTATAAATATTTTTAAAAGGATAAATATTCCAGTGTTATTAGACATCTACAACGAGCTTGTAACTACAATTTAACACTGCACATATGCAGAATTTATTCATAACAAAGTCAAAAAAGCTCATAAGCATAAACATTTTTCTAGTATCAATTTTGAGAAGTAATTGTGATGAGATGTGAGTAATATGATGGATGACATTTTCAACTGGGTTTGCAGTAGGAATAAAACACTTTTTAAATGATATTACTTATATCAATACTGAAAAACAGTAATAAAATGATATTTAATTACAAACCCTGAAGGCATTGGGAATCAGTGAGGGGTTAGACTGGACATTTAAGCTCCTGATAAACATTAATAAATAGAACATTAGAGAATTCTAACTAGGTAGGTTCTAGAATGGTTTCCCCATTTTTTTTCTTGGGGGCCAAACTCACTAACATATTCTGTGATAAAAGTGTTTCTTACTTAAATAATGTTAGGGGTGATCTGACCCTCTAACTTTTCATAATTAATATCAGTGTACTAATACCTATGAGAAGTCTTTCCACAAATAAATCTGGTTATATTGGTAAATATATTTCTTAAAATTGTTTAACCAAAAAACTGATTTTTCATGTAAACATGTATTAATTATATGATGTGTTATTTCATTAATACTCCAGAGAAAAGATTTTGTATATGACAAAATAGAGAACTGTCATGTGCCCAATTAAAATAAGTCAACTAAAACATTTGACCATAATGGCTGATTGTCACTTCATTGGTGCTTTCTCTGGTGGTGACTATTAGTTTGTTTTTCAAAGTGATAAAGAAATTTTGGCATATATATAAAAAAAAAAAACATGTACATTTGTCAAAGAACTTTAAAACAGGTTTTTACCCAAATGCAAGATAAAATCATTTTTGCCTAAATTGAGCCACAGGTTTCTGTTAGGGAGAACTTTAAAATGAGAATGAATGAACAGAGCTTTTGAATTTACTTATATCCTTTTGGAAAAAATCTTGTAGGTATCATAGGTTGAATTCCCTAAAATCAGAACATGATATGGAAATTCTCTCTGAAGTGAGGAAATCAGACAGGCTGGGGCAAAAAGCTAAACAAAGATGTTCTTTTAATCAAGAAATCTGTTTTGGGCCTTCTTGGTGATGCAGGGGTTAAAGTCAAGATATCACCAACCACTGTGACATGAGTTCCATCCCTGGCCAGGGAGCTGACCCACATGGCACAGCAGACCTCTCCTGTCTCACCTGCTGCTCCCCTCAGCAGTGTATTTCCATTGATCTGCCTGTTCTGCTCCCCACTCTGTATCTGGTGAATCCTCTCACACCTGCATCTCTGGCCTATACCCGGGTTATTGTATGCGTAAAAATAAAAATAAATATTTTCTTTTTTTTTTTTTTAAAGAAAATCTGTCTCAATTTGATCCTGCAAGGGGCTCTATGATGTGTATGTGAGTGAGGCAGGGGAACATGACCCTTTCAAATTTCTCTAGGAACTGAGCCTGGCCAATTATCCAGAGAAGAGCAGAGCTGGAAGCGATAAAGAAAAATATTTACTCCCTGATAAAGGGCGGAAAGAAACATCAGGGGCACCAGAAGCAAACATCTACCAGAGGTGAAGTTTGGCTTGTTAAATGTAAAAGTTTGGCTCTCTGTATGGTTTTGGTTTTCTTTGTTTTGTTTTGTTTTGTTTTCATAAATAGAACCATCGGAAATTCACTAACCATATAAAACTCATGAAATAAAATATAAGGCAATTATCTAAAATTGGGTGATCTCCATTTCCTCTTAAGTCATATCCATTTTTTTACATGCCAACATCATGTCTTTATAGATTTGCTCAAATGCCATAAAGTTCAACAAATTCAGCTTGTTTACAGCTAAAATGATGATATACACACCCCAGCCTAGGTTGAGCACTCATCCTCTGCTCCATATTTTACTAAATGTCACTAATATCTTTCAGGAGATATCTTTAGTATCTCTCCTTCTCACTCCACATATCCCATCTGTGACCGACTACTCTGTTTTCATTACATTTTTATGGAAATAACATTGGTTTGTAACATTTATAGTTTCAGATATACAGGATTATAGTTTGACATCTGTATATGTTACCTTACGATCTCCACCAAAAATATAGCTTTTATCCACCACTACGATAATTACCCTCCTTATTAGGCTTTCCCCCTGTAGCCCTCTCCCCTATGATTACCAACAGTCTAGTTATCTTTATTCATCAACTATGTGACTCCCTTTACCTGTTTCCCCAGACCCTCATTCCCTGTTTCTTGTGTTTTGCATTGTTTGATCATTTGTCTTGGTTGTTGCTTGTTTTTTTTTCTTTTCCTTTTCAGTTGCAGGCATGCAACTTAATATTTCAATATCTGCATAGGTCATATTATGATAACCCCCAGAGGCCCAGTTTCCATTCAGGCCAATATTGAATCCCTTTCTTTTCCTTCTTTTTTTTTTTAAGGAATAAAATGTCAGTATAAACTCATCTCTAGCTTAAAGTGCTGAAACTACTTCCTTATGTTTTATTGCATTTGGTCTTAGCCCTCTTAAATATATTTCCAACTTGCATAGGATTATCTTTCAAAAGCAAATCTAATTATATACTCTTTAATTTGTAAAATCAACTGCATTATTCTTAGGACATACACCCAAATCATTAATATGGACTAGAAGACTCTGGGACATTTGTCTTTATTCCTAAAGTTTTTCCTCTTCTAGTTTTAACCTCTCCCCCCCAACTCTCTGTACCTTAACCACTCTGACTTTCCTTCAAATACTCAAATAGTCCTTATCATCTCTACTCAATTGTCTTTACTCTTCACAAATGGTGTTTCCATCAAACTAGCATTCTAATTCTCTACTCTTGATTACACACACCTACGCACACACAAATGTACAAGTATGTATCCACTAATGCACGCTTGGGAGTTAATTCCTCAATGTTCTTTATATCTCAGCTAAAGTATCAATTCCTTAGGGAAAATACCAGAGACATTGTTGTTACAGTCATATCATCTTGGCCTAATATCCAGCCAAGTTTTGAGACATTTTTCCTAAAACATTCACTCATCTGATGAAATCATGTAAGATGTTGCTAGAAATAATCTGAAGTCACATAAGCATAACCTAGAAGTATTAAAGAGTTAATACTTTACAACAAAATGGCCAATCTGTGCTCCTCCTATTGTTGCTAATTCAAGGCCCACACCTGGTGGGGAGGGAAGGAAGGTCTGTTTTCAAAGCAGTGAGTACATACCGGGTGTTGAGTTTCCTCCTAGCTTTGCGTCAATCTCATTGATCATTCACGCCTATTATTTTAATGCTTTATTTTAATCTCTATATATCAGGGATAGAGTTGATACTGGTATAACTCTGAAAATTAGCTTTTCAGATGATAGGATGGAAGTAAATTACTCAACGGCACACAGCAATGTGCGCAGCATGATTAGTGGTAGATTGGTTAGTAATAACACTTGGTATGTGGCAACTCTATAAGACTTTCCCTGATGGAGGTTGGGATGGGGAAACCTGGGAGATGATGCATCGCCTACTAAGGTAGTAGAGACATCTGCACAATATATATCACCTTATCAAGGTCATTATCCTCTTCGCATCACCATATGCAACTGTCACTTCTCTGAATTTGACCAACCTGAAGACATTAGAAGATACTTCATGCTGCCCCATTCTTTCCACTATCTTCTCTCACTCCTGAAGTGAGAATCTCCAATCCTCATTTCACTTTTGCACAGCAGATATATATTAAAATTACCTATTGCACATTTTCACTGGTTATTTAAAACGGATCACAATATCTATTTTAATTCCATTTTTCTATTTCCACCTACAAAAATCCACCATCATTCTTATCAGCTATCCCTGAGGAAGATATCCAATATATGATTATTTTACCTCCACAATTCTCCTCCAAACCAGGCATCATCATATTTCATCCTCAAATTTCATCCTTGTCCCCTACAATCTCTATTCTACACACAGTTGCCACCATAATCATTTTAGGCATAGACCAGCTTATGTCATTTCTTTACTTAAAACCATCAATTTTATGTATTTTGTTCCCTCAAGTCTTTTATCATTGCCTAAATGACTGTACAAGTTCCACTCCTGGTTACCTCACTGCCCTCTTGTTTTATAATTCTCCCCATGTTCATGTTGTGACACTTTCTTTTTGCTGTTCCTCACTATGTTGCCTTTTTTTAAATGTATACAAGGTTTCCTTCCCTTTTATTCAGATCATTGTTCAAATACAACCTTTTGGGAAAAAAAAAGAACCTTTTCTACAACATTTTAATCACATGTTACTTCCTTAATTTTGTTCATAACATTTATTATTACCTCTGGATATTTGTTTATTGTCTGATTGACCTAATAGAATGCACATTATTTGAAGAAAGATCTTCATATTTTAATACTGAGTGTCTGAGATAAAATGTGTTAAAAATATTTTTGATATTATTTCAATCTCAATTTTAATGCTATTCTTTTTCAATTCTATATTTGCTTAACCAAGTCAATATAAGTCCTCTCAGGTTCTCTAAATATGTGTCAAGGCCTCTGGGCAAAATGCTTTTGTCTTACCTCCCTTCTCTTTATTGAAGACTTAGAACATACAGCATGCATATAACTACATGTATATATATATATATATATATACACACACACTCATATATAGAAAACCAATATTAAATATGTGTATATTCTCACCTGTGTGTTTTTCCTACCATATAACTTAGCAGTTTTTTTTTTCTTTCCTTCTTATTCTTTAACTTTCTAAGACAGGCAGTGAGTGGTGCAGGTATTTAACAAATAGTCTTAAATGACAGAATGTCAATATCAGTAATTTTTTTGTAAAATGTTCATAATTATAAATATCTATCAAGTTTATGTGAACCAATAATGATGGTATGACCAAATAAGTATGTTTATTATGCTATTTGTGGTAAAGTTACACTCAATAAAATTTTATTATGGAAAACAGCTATAATGCAAACATTTAAATCAACATTACAGCAGATCCCTTCATTTCATTTATGGCAGCACTAAAATGTCCAATAGGATTATGACGTTGAATTTCTATGCCTGGATCTGAAAGCTATCCATTATGTGGTTCTACTTCACCTCCCTACAACTTTATTTTACTCTATTCTGCAGCATAATACTAGGATCAGTTTTATCTGCAAAGCAACATGGCCCTTCTCACATGTCTGCTTTTATTGATTGTTCCCAAATTATAAAATGACATTTCTTTGCTCTAAAACCTAGCCAACTTGTACCCATTGCACAAAGTCTATCCAGAGAGCCATCTCTCATGATACATTTTCCCATCATTCTAGCACTTAGCAATAATCTTAAGATAGGGACAAACATACCATATAATATACAAATAATTAAATTCATCTTACATGTTCAATTTTATTTTAAGGTTACTCATTGGAGTTTTCTAATCTCCTAAACTACAATAAAAACTACCTGAGAGTTCAAACCATGTTGTGTATATCACTGAGAAATGAGTTTGACTAAAAATAACATAAACTTGTTAATGGAAATAAATGAAATATTGTTCATTTTTCTTATATAGTAAGGATGACATACATCTACAACTCAGGACAGGAGTTATGTCTTAATTGGTATGCTACGCTCCTTCAATTTTGTCTTCTACAACCTGCTGTGCCAGGGCTTTTTTCTCCTGATTGCTGCATTATGATTTCAAAGTGGCTGCAAGACCAACAGACTTGAAGTACTTACTCTAGGCAGCACTAAGAAAAAAAAAAACAAATCAAAAGGAGAAATGCAGTAGCTGCAGAACTTTCCCCTAGGGAAGTCTTTCTGTGCACTGGGAAGGAAGTCATCTCCCATGTCTATATAATATTGACAAAAACTATGATAACTCATCCAGTCCCGCGCATTTCTAACAAGCTCACAGGAGTGGTACATGGGCCATATTCTGTGTAGCAAATTATAAACTATATGTTTTCTATATGTTTTTTTAAAGATATGCTATTATCATTATCTAAGATCTACTTAGATTCATATACAAGCTTTGTCTAACACCGTGATGAGTAATCCTGGGCAATACATTTAACGGTAATCTTCCCAATCTGTAACAGAATCAATATTACACATCTTTAAGAAAATTAAATTCCATAGTCCATATGAAGCACTTGACATAATAACTATCAAAAAAGAAGTATTCAATTCCTTTTTAGCAATTTCTGGTAAGTGTCTCATTATGGCCTAAAAAGTTAGCTTTTTCCAAAGTGCTTTTCATGACACATTCAAAGCTGCTCCATAAACAGCATATAAATAACCATAATAATAAATTTAATTAAAACCTGGGTTAAATAGATTTAACTAAAATTGAAGGAACTAAAATCTCAATTATCTATAGACTTTTTGAAAATTTGTAATTTACTAATGTAAACTGTGAGTTTCCAAGAAGGATATCATATTTATAATTTCAAAGAACTAAGTAAACTATTTTTACAAATAGGACTTAAGAAATTACTACAGAGCCATAACACTGTCAAATTCCCTCTTAGTTTATGTGACAGTTCTCCATGAATTTGTGCAGAGAACTTCTTTTGGGACTATATGCAGTGACTTTTCAATAGTGTCTAGTTTCTCTATGAACTTTGAGAAGATATTCAGAATATATCTGATATAATTTAGCTCAGGTTTCTCAACTTACGAGGTAACGTTGCAGTCATAACATACAAATGTGTCTTAAAAAACAAAATCATAAAGAAGGAATAGAAAGTGGGAGGAGAAGAGAAGGAAGAGTAAAAAAAAGGAGATGAGGAAGGAGAAAAGAAACTTATTTCCCAGAAGTTCTCTGAATATCCATCAATTACATCCAATATTGAACCCTAAACTAAGGGCAAGAAATTCATTCCAAATACAATTTTTCACAGATATTGTGATAAACATTGCTATAAATGTGGTTAACAATAAATTATTTTACAGGCTTTCTTTTACTAAGGAAAATTATAAGTAATCAATGAATTTGGTTTTGTTGTATCAGAGAATGTATTTACACCTATAAATATACACATAGGACACAAAAATTATGAATCAATGTGTAGTTCAATAAAAGTGCTAAATATGATGTCAAAATCTGGATCACAGATAAAATAAGTTAATTGAAATAGACACTCCAGAATATCTTCCCGTCTCACTTTGTCATCCTTGCAAAATAGGCCCAGTGAATGCATGATTACTTTGAAGTGCACATATTCCCCTTCAAAATGTAGTGGCACCCAGAGTAACAGAAAAGGAAAGTGTTTGGAATTTAAACACAGACTATATCCAAACAAATATAATTACTGATACTAGAAATTCAGAGATCCACTAGTGTCCTTGAACGGTATAAAAATTGAAATTGACACTTTGAAATGGTTTCTCAAAACATCCTTGTAATCCCATCTGATGAAACTTGAATGTCATTAAATGAATGCTCTAAAAGAGCATCAAAAGGAAGAGCATGCATCAGAATAAAAGACACTGGCATTCAGAGGATGTTGTACATTGCTCTTAGAGCCAAAGAGCTGAAGGACCATCACTGTGATGTCCATGACATTCTTTCAGGAGCATATGATTTTGAAATGTTATCAGATTGCCAAAGAGAAGGTATAGAACTTAAAAGAGCATGTCAGAGTCAGTATCCACTGGCTACCTAGTTTTAGGTAGGTAGTAATTAGCATCAACTGGCTACCTACTAATCGATGTAATCCATTAAAAGGTAGCACTTTGAATTGTCTCTCCACTAAACACAGAGATATTATGATTGCAAGATTATTGGTGTGTGTGTGTGTGTGTGTGTGTGTGTGTGTGAGTGTATACACACACATATATGTATATGTATATATACACCCCAAGAATCTTGCAATATATATATATATGTATATGTGTGTGTATATATACACACACCCCAAGAATATATATGTATATATATGTGTGTGTGTATATATGTGTGTATATATGTATATGTATATACATGTGTGTGTGTATTTATATACATAATCATAGGAAGAGACATTAGATTTACTATTTTTTCAAAGACACTCAAGGTTGTATATACGTAGAAAAAACAGCCTTTTAAAATAATGTTTTACACAAAATAACTGAGCAGTATTTCCCTAACCAAAAAATCACAATTATTCATGAGTATCACCATCTTTCATGGCAGATCTGTCTATTTCTGCAGTCAGAGTTGGTTTCTTTTTCAGTGAGATTCCAATCTACACTAAAAAATACAGTTGACAAACAAATGAGTCATCTAATTGCCAAAATGTTGCTACAAGAATGTACAATTTATTTCTAGTCATCAAAGTGATTATATGGATTGCCAAAATAAAAGTAATTATCCTCCTTAGAAAATGTGTAAAAAATTGAGAGCACTACAATTTTGAAGAACAGTGATTAAAATAGTTCTATATAAATATGAAAAGGTATAGATTTGCTAATACTTCTAGAACTCTGGAGACAATGTACGTCCCTGTCACTGTCCTGGCACAAATCTCTATTACATTTCAATTACTTGAACACTCAATTATTTAACATTTTAACACTCCTAATTACTTGAACACTCTCCTTCATGGCCTCTACAGGTGAATTCTCCAAGAACATAGGAAAGAGTTTCTTCATCTTTCAACTAGTTCTGCTGAGGAACTATCTGTTTTATAGCTCTTCAAATAATTGTATCACAAGTCCTTTCTTACTTCATCCTAGCCAAAAAAAAAAAAAAAGAAAAGTAATAAGGTGCTTTGGTGCTTTGGTGTGGTGTGGGTCAGAACTGTAACATGTTGTGTAGGGGGTTTTCATGACTCAGAAAAGGTGCTGCTTGATCTAGAGCTAGCCTAGGTCCAGTAGCAGGATCTGAATGTTTTCCAGGAAGGCTTTTCCTGATGCACTGTAAGTTGTTTCAACATACTTCAACACAGATTTAGTACTTCCCATTTCTAAGCATTTGAGGACTAAGAGAGCACTGGTATTCCAAAAGGCTGGTATTTCCAAGAATCTCAACCAGTACTCTGTGAACCAGATGGCAGAGGGAAACATCAGAATACAAAAGTACATTCCATCTGCAGGAGTGATGCTGAGAGATGAACAGGCAAAAGGTAAGAAATTCTAGGAGAGCAAAGTTCGAGAGGAGCTACTTGAAGGCATCTGAAAACCATTTCAACTTGGTGAATAGCAAAACAAACATTAAAGCATAGACAGGTGAGATAGATTATTGAATATCAACAGGAGAATTAACATATTAATTCTGTGGTAGTCACACAATGGAAAATCATTCAGAAATTATAATTAACATCCACCACAAATACATAAAAAAATGTGGAAGCATATCATATTCACGAAGTAGAAGTCTGACAAAATTTACATATGTATGACTCATTTTATATAAAGAAAAGAGAGAAAAGACTATTTTACGCTGAAAAGATTTCAATAGAAGTTACTCTTGGGAAGCATAGTGTCAAGAAGAGCACAAGATAACACTGGTACAGAATGTTTCTTGATCTAAGTGTTGATTCCTTAAGTGGTTGCATTTGTGATAATCTATTGAACCATGTATCTACAATGTGTAGACTTTTTATAGGTATATTATACTTCAATAAGAACTTTTTATAAGCCCAAAATACAAGTCCAGGTCCTTTCTGTACAAGGAGTGAAGTATATATCAACTTTACCTGCTTTCTCAGTGACTTTTTTTTTTTTTTTTTTTGATAATCTGCTTGGCACTCTCTGGTCATTGTCACGTCTTTATTATGTGGGTATATTTATTAATCCTTAATTATATATCATTGGTCTGTCTACAATATTTATTACCATAGATTAATTAGATTATCTAATTAATAGATTAATCAGCCATTTTTTTACATATCTACTATTTTTATTGGAATTATCTCATCTAATCACTTGACATTTTACATGCAAAATCTACTTTTCAAATTTAACCACTATAAAGCCACTATAAAGGACACCTCTCTGTCTAAATAAATATAGAAATGCATCATCAATTACAAATATAGATTACTAAGAATATACATATGATTCTATACTGCAACACCAAAAGTGGTGTTAGAACTGAATGTTAGAAACATATTCGGCAATAACATTAACACCAAATGCTAACAAAGAAAGTCTAGGCTATAGGTGGGCAGTAGAATGTGTATACTTAAACTTACCTTTATTTTTTGTCTTTTTCTTTTTTCTGTATTTTTTGTTATTTGTTGGTTACTAAGCATATGGTTACTTTTTAACTTTAAAAATATGATCTACTTATTTTCCTTTTCTTCAAAATCTTTATTGATCCAGTTTCCCAGAGAAAAATTAGGAGATTTTCTTTTAGCATGGTATTTTAAAAAATGCCCTTCGCCATCTGGCTACAAAACAGCTTTAGTCACATTAAATGTTTCACATTGACCTGTTACCCATGTTCTTCCACGCCTCTGTAAACACCTAAGCTTACTTTTCTGAGTTTCTCTTTTTGTCCCCTAAAGTTTTCTGGAGTTTCATATTATTTACTTTCTTTAGTCTATATTCAAAGACTTTTGTTTATCATACTTTTCATTGATATATATACTTTTCATTGATATATATACATATGTATGTACACACACCCACACACATTGTTACATGTATTATATGATTGATACACCAGGACACACAAACACATTATTTACAAATGTTGTGTACTCCAGCACACTGAGTTCCTCATGACAGGGCCTTCTATAATTCTCCTCTATCCCCAGCAATGTACTCAACTATTAGCAAGTGGTCAACTTTTGTAATGAATAAATGAAAAGCTGAATGCATGCGGTAATGCAAAGACACTAGTAATTGCAATTCAAGGTTTATAGGTTGGACCAGAGTAATGAAAAATCAGAGGTGAGTACCCAAAAATGCCACCAAATAATTAATATAAATCTTTAAACTTTATTTAGCATAATTGAAAAATATTGTAAATATCATTTATAACATTTAGCCCTCTGTGATTTTAAAATGAAGAAGATGTTAATTCATGAGGGGAAACATGATCGCATTTATTAATTTATATGTTCAACAAATATTAATGAAAATCTAAAAGAGATAAAAGATGAAAATTAAAAATTACTTGCCCTTAAGGGATCACAAATTTTTAGATGCTCAGAAAAACATAATCAGCATGTATAGTAATTTTGAGCCCAAATGCTATTAAACAATTAGATGACTAATAAGGTCAAATTTCAACCTACCTTGAACTAGCTCACTTGTTCCTACTTCTTATCAAATTGCCTTACGTCTTGAACTTGTCATCAGATGGGAGAAATCTGAATGAATTTTATTTTCTGAGGCTGCTCAAATCTAAATTCTTTTATTTAAAAGATTTATTTATTTATGCATACAAGCTGGGGTACATACCAGAGGTGTGGGGCCGCGAGAGGTTTCACCAGAGACAGAGTGGGAGGCGGAACAGGCAGATCGATGAAAACACACTGCTGAGGGGAGCAGTGGGCAAGGCAGAAGAAGTCTGCCCCGCCATGTGGGAATCTCCCCGGCCAGGCATGGAACTCGTGTCACCGCTGCTGACAGCTCCACAGCATAGTGCCTAACTGCTGTGCCACCAGGGAGGCCCTCAAATCTAAATTCTTTTTTTTTTTTTTTTAAGATTTATTTATTTATACATACAAGCTGGGGTACAGGCCAGAGGCATGGAGCGGCGAGAGGTTCACCAGGGACAGAGCGGGGAGCAGAACAGGCAGATCAGAAATACACTGCTGAGGGGAGCAGTGGGTGAGGCAGGAGAGGTCTGCTGCACCATGCGGGATTCTCCCCAGCTGGGCATCGAACTCGCATCGCTGCTGCTGGCAGCTCCACAGCGCAGCGCTTAACCGCTGCGCCACCAGAGAGGCTCTCAAATCTAAATTCTTAAAGAACATAGTGGCATCTTTTTATTTACCATTTTATACATATGCACAAACTATCAGACTTCCCGATTCCCAGAATTATTGCACAAATATTTTTTAAATGAAGAATTAATGAGTGAACCATACTCTCAGCCTCCTAAATTTAGGACATAAATACCACATTCAAACAAATTAATACTATTCAACAAGTAGGGAAAGGATAGAAGAGATATAGGGGAAAACATAGTGCATGAGAAACTAAATAGGAATGTGTATTACACATACACACACACACGATTATCTTAGGGGCAGTACAACTCTGGAAATTTGTGAATTCTTTGTCTGGATTCTATGGTGTAGTTTTATATTGAATTTGAATTATGGATAAATTTGCCCTAATATAAGGTAATTTGATACCATGAGAAACCATGGCAAAGTCTAAATAATCTTTCATACAATGACTTCTACTTTCTAACAACTTGAAAGAATGTCATGAAAGATTTGTGAGAACAATTCTCTTTTCACCTTGAGCTCAAGTATATGGGCTAAGGTGAAGGGGTGATACATCTTATGAGAACTAGAAAATTATACAAATATAATTGGCTTCTCAAGACTAACTTTTATTTATCTCTTGGGTAAAAACCAACTGCATTACACATCCTCAGATTTCTTTTCATGTAAGTACATTAAAAATAAATTTTATTTATACAACTACACTGATTAAATGTCAAGGTCTACATTATCAAAAATATCATTTAAAGGGAAGAGTTAAAATTCAGAACTTATGGATTAGAAGAGAAACATTTATTTTCTCTAATGTATTACTATAATGATGTTTTAACTTCTATTCCCATGCATATAATGTTACTGTGGTTGCTATTATATAATTATATTTTAATTTTATCTCTTGAAACCTAAAAAGTACTGAAATAGTACTTGTAAGTAGAATATTCTCTTGGTAAATATAAGTTCTTTATTAAATGTTTTATTAGAATGTATTATATATGTGTTCATAACAATATTTAATTTATTTGCTTTGCCTAAGAGTAAAGTAGAATTTTACTACTTTTTTAGAAATTGAATGCATTTTGGTAATTGCAGACATAAGCACACTTGTACCAGACCTTCAGCTGGTCTGATAAATGGTACTGAGTTTTTTTTTTTTCAAATCAGCTGGGATAAGTCAGGTGACAAATGATTTCCATTAGCTTCAGCAGAATGGAAACAAAACAGATCAATACAAATGATTTGCAGCAAGTTTAGATCATAAATTTCCTTTTGCCCTCATACATCATATTAATATAGAAGCTTTTTCTTTTCATAGCAGAGAAAAAAGTCATTAGAGAATTGAAAATTCTATTTACAGCAAACTGTCTCTAATTTAAGGTGAGGCTATTTTAATGTATAGTTAATTTTATCCAAAAATACATAATAATATTATTCTAAAATATTAAAAATAAAAATGTTAATGTGCTACATTCCAGAAAAGTAATTTCATCTCTAAGTGGTATAAAAAGCATAAAAGGCTTGTCTAAAAAGTTAACTTTTGTGTTCCTATTTTAAGAACCTTTTTGGTTAATTTTTTGTCTTTAGTTCTATTTCTTCATAATTTTATTATAATTATTTTTGGTAGGCAAAAATTACTTCCTTGCTTCACATTTAAAAGACGTGTTTTATCTCATGTATCACATATTAGTAGTAGTAAAATATAGAAAGGAAGGAAGACAGAAGGTAAAGGATGACAAAAAAGGACAACAAAGTTTTAAGAAAACACATCAAAGTTACTTCTGCTTTCTGAGAGATTCCAAAATAAATAAGTTCTCTATGTAGATGAGGTGGGGGGGGGCTATGAAAAGACCCACAGGACCACACCCAAGGAATTTTGACAGTTAATAGAATTATTTATTTATATGACATGTAGGTCCGTAATGATGATCATAAAAACGGCAATCATGCTCCATTCATCAAGAGCATCCATCTGAACAATGTCCTTCTGCTCTCAAGAAAAATATATAGTTCACTGCACCCATAGCACCTCCCTTATTATGGTACTAAGCAGGTGTTTTTTAGCTCAATAAAGAATAAGTTCAGACCATCACTGCCTGAGAGATAGCAAGAATAGAGTGTATAGAACACTCTACCCGCTCCAGCTGACAACTACTGGCTTCCCCTGACTCATGGACAAGGGCAGAGGGGCAGTGTCCCTGCTTCCATAGCCTTTCTGATATGTCAAATTAACCTATTTCATAATTACCTGAAATGCTTTCACAGTTGGGGGAAGTAAATGGCCTTATTTGCTAAAAGAGAAACAAACAGATACTTAACCTCTCATTGGCTAGACATCTTCATCAACAGAGATAATAATCATATCTACCTAATAGGATTGGGGTAACAATTAAATAACATAATACAGTAAACTGCATATAACAACACCTGAATAGGGCCTCCCTGGTGGCGCAGCGGTTGGGCGCTGCGCTGTGGAGCTGTCGGCAGCGGTGACACGAGTTCGACGCCCGGCTGGGGAGAGTCCCACATGGCGCGGCAGACCTCTCCTGCCTTGCCCGCTGCTCCCCTCAGCAGTGTATTTCTGATCTGCCTGTTCTGCTACCCGCTCTGTCTCTGGTGAACCCTCTCGCCGCCCCATGCCTCTGGCCTGTACCCCAGCTTGTATGTAAAAAAAAAAAAAAACAAAAAAAAAAAAACACCTGAATCATGCTAAGTTTTAGTTACTGCTGCTAATATTATTATTATGTTATTGTAATTATTACTTATTATCATCATTAATGTTATACTGAAATGTGTGTACAGAAATAGAAAAGACAATTTAAAACAGGAGTTGAAAGCTTTGGAATAAGGTGATAAGGCTTAGATATGATAAGAAAGTTTTCTGCCAGGAGAGATGTGCTACAAACAGATCTACCAGCTACTCAGTGACATTTTTGAAGTAAGGGGAAACTGAGTGTTTACCTAGTGGACTCGATCAATTTTAAAGTCTTATGGACCATGTACATGGACAGTAGTAAAATATTCATCCAGCACACATCTCCTGGTTATGTTGTCTCATCAGTTAAGACAGATACTCACCAAAACTATTATAAATTAAACAGGAGTTTAATTCCATTGATTGATTCTTCTTGTTTTCTAAGTATTTCAGTGAAATAAGCATGTAGAAAGAAAAGTTCAAAAATCATAAGTGAACTGGAAGATGAATTTTTATGAACTGAAACAAGGAAAGAGCATTGATATCAAGAAAGGATAAATAATCAGCACATCGAAAAAGTGACAAATTTTGGGCATCCCTGGTGCGCAACAGGTTAAGTCTCAGCACTATGAAGCTATCTGCAGTCACTGCAACATGAGTTCTATCTCCTCCCAGGGAGCTTCCCACATGGCGCAGCAGACCTCTCCTGCCTCACCTATTGCTCCCCTCAGCAGTGTACTTCAGTAGATCCACCTGTTTTGCTCCCCACTCTGTCTCTGGTGAATTCTCTCACCACCCCACATCTCTGGCCTACACCCCAGTTCTTGTATGCATAAATAATTTTTTTTTTTAAATGCGACAAATTTTATTTACTCTTTTTGCTGAAAACTTTCCATTCCACAGATGGTATTTAGGGACCACCAAACACCACAACTTATAAGTCAACTGTTGATGCACTTTTACATTCTTTTGTGTTGCTGTTGTCATTCACTATTAACAAATGATGCTACTATGAATATTTCTCTACATGACTGTTGGTGAACATATGTGTGTATAGTTGTTCATTATTTGCTCAGAAGTGGAATTTCTAGGTCACTGACTCTACATCATTTGCTGTGGTAGGTAATGTCAAAAACTGTTCATTCTTGTCAAAACTATAGCATTTAAGTTACTCCACATATTGACCCAATTTTGATATTGTTATAAACTATAGCCACCATGCTATACCTATAGAATTTATTCATCTTATATAAATGAACTTACCATTTCATCCCATATCCTCATTTTCCTCACCATCCACTCCCTGATAATCACCAATAAATTCTCTTCTCTTTCATTTACATTAAATATATACCCAAAGTTGGATTATTGGATCATATGGTAAATCTATGTCTAATTTTTTGAGGATGTTTCATACTGTTTTCCTATTTTGTACCAAGTAGCAGATGACTATGCCTCAACTGACAGCTGATTGCAAATATACTACTCCCAGCAGGAGCTGCCCTGCTGGAACTTTTTGAACTTATATGTAACATCATGAACACAATAACACAGTTCATTGCCTGAAGGTGTTAAGTTTTGAGATATTCACTATGCAGCAACAGAAAACAGAATATTGTTAGCTCTGTCCTTTATTCCTGCAATTTTTTTTTTACTTTTTAACTTTAATTCTTCTGTTTCCTACTGAATTGGTGGCATTCTATTTAAGTTATTTATCTGGAATATGAATTAATTTCATTGTGACTAGTTTTGACAAATAACCTGGTGTTTGGGGGTAGGGTATGGCATGGGAAATGTAGTCACACTGGTTTATCTTTTGAAGATATTCTACTCATCTTGGTCCCTCAAGTTCTAGTTCCCATATTATTTCCTTTTGTATAATTTTTAATTTAGATAACATTGCATTATAATGTAAGTTCCAGGCGTGCATCACTATAAATCAACATCTGTATATAATTCATTAAGTTCACCTCTAATAGTCAAATTCTATCTTTCACATACAATTGATTCCTTTTTACCTGTTTTACTCATCCCCCCTTCCCTTCCAGTAATTGCTAATTTAGTCTAAATGTTTATTTTAGGTTTGTTTAGTTCATTCATTAATTTGATTTCTCTATATGCCATAATAAATAAAATCACATTGTGTTTGTCTTCCGCCATCTAACTAATTTCACTAAGCATTATGCCTGCTAGGTCCATCCATTTTGTTGCAAATGATCATATTATTTCCTTATTGCCTTTAAATAATTTTGTTTTATTTCAAATGTTATTTGTATTTCTAGTTGTTCCTAGCGAAAACAGTGATCTTCAGAAAACAACTTTCTATTAACCAGGAGCAAAATTGTTCTTTACCTAAGTTAATATGGACTGGATTCTAAAATCATTGATTCAATTAAAATTTGACTCTTAGTTGAATTCAAAAATTTCATCTTAACCATAAACAATTCAGAAGCACTACATGATAAAACTTATTTTTCAATAACATAGCTTTCTTAACATAATCAACCTTCTTAAAAATTTCTCAATCAAGAACTAACATCGGGCCTCCCCGGCGGCGCAGCGGTTAAGCACCGCGCTGTGGAGCTGTCGGCAGCGGCGATGCAAGTTCGACACCCGGCCAGGGAGAATCCCACATGGCGCGGCAGACCTCTCCTGCCTTGCCCGCTGTTCCCCTCAGCAGTGTATTTCTGCCTGTTCTGCTCCCCGCTCTGTCTCTGGTGAACCCTCTCGCCGCCCCACGCCTCTCGACCTGCACCCAAGCTTGTATGTATAAATAAAAAATAAATCTTTAAAAAAAAAAAAACTAACATCAAGCAATTCACCATCAAGACCTCTTCTGTATCTTCATTTCTTCTTAACCAGCTAACATTCTTCACACTGAAAACACTTGCTTTCCTGTATAACTAGTATTCCCTGGGTAACAATTCAATGTACTCCCAGTTGAAAAAGGAAGTCTCTGGTGGGAATGTAGACTTGTCCAGTCTATGGAAATGATATGGCAGTTTCTCAAAATACTGAAAATAAATCTACTATATGATCCAGCAATCCCACTCCTAGGTATCATCCAAAGAATACAAAAAACTAATTCAAAGAGATACATGTACTCCTACACTCATAGCAGCACTATTTACAATCACCAAATTATGGAAACAGCCTAAGTGCTCAAGAACAGATGAGTGAAGACTATATGGTGAATAAATATGTATATATTCATAAATCAAAATATTCATAACATTCATATCATTTCATTAAAATGATAGACAATTGAAAAGTTGTAAAATTTCATTAAGTATCAAGTAGAAATACTCTAAAGTTCCAAAGAGTTGCATCAAAAGTAAGGGATAAAGTTAAATGCCAGATGTTGGTGTGTGTGTGTGTGTGTATACAATATACATATGTGTATATGTGTGTATATATATACACAGTATACATAGGTGTATGTGTGTATACAGTATACATGTGTATATGTGTGTATATATATATACACAGTATATATGTGTGTATGTGTGTGTGTGTATCAGTATACACACACACACACCAACATCTGGCATTTAACTTTATCCCTTACTTTTGATGCAACCCTTTGGAACTTTAGAGTCTCTCTCTCTCTCTCTCTCTCTCTCTCTCTCTCTCTCTATATATATATATATATATATATATATATATATATATATATTCTCTATATATATATTCTATATATATAGAATATATATTCAATGTGTATACTGTATATATACACTGTATATATACACTGTATATATATACATAGTATATATATAGTATATATATACTATATAGTATATATATACTATATATACAGTGTATATATACAGCATACACACACATATATATATATACACATATATACACATATATATACACATATATACATATATATGTGTGTGTATATATATATTTTTTCTGCCCCCACCTCACCCCCACATATGTGTGTGTGTATATATATATATTTTTTCTTTTTAAGAAAAATAGGTTATGCTTAGAAACACACATCCCACAGAGGTATAGGTGTGATCTTATACCTTTGAATCGTGTTCCCTCAGGAAAAACAATAAATAAATAAATTTGGTTTAAAAAAAGAAAGCACTCCCTGGAGAACATTTTTAATTTATCAGTCCTTTCCTAAAATTCCTCAACTAATTATCCGGTTACTTTTTCACTTGGATTTCTAGAAATTGAGAAATGCAACATTATGTAAATTGGTACTACTACAAGCTTATGATTCTGGGTCTGTACTTATAGAGCTGGGCCTTTATTATGTCAATTTTTTAGTTTTATATTTTTTATATAACGTTGGATGTCTAGTTTGTTTGTAAAGTAAGTCAAGAGAAAAGCATATATAGGTAGTGAAAAGGAAGAACCAATATTTCACCTTTGCAAAATCAAGTTATTTACTTTGCACAAAATTGAAAAGAATACTCAATAATTTTCAAATTAATAAGACTTTTTACAAGGTGGTATATAAAAGCAAATATTTCATTATTATATCTAAAAAACAGTTGAAAATTAACTGTTAAAACACTTTAAAATGTTACCAAAAATAAAATAACTAGCAATAAAGGAAAATGCATTATTTTGGATAAATATTAAAATAATAGAGAAATTTAGAAGTATCTAAATTAATAGAGAGTTATGTTATGATCAGTTTTGGAAGTCTCAGTCATAAAGATGTCAGTTTTGCCCAACTGACATTTAATTCAAAATTATAATAAATTTTTAAAAATCCCCTTCAGGGCCTACCTGGTGGCACAAGGGGTTGTCTTAGCACCATGAAGCTATCAGCAGTCACTGTAGCATGAGTTTGATCCTCGGCCAGGGAGCTTCCCACATGGCGAAGAAGACCTCTCCTGTCTCCCCTGCTTCTTCCCTCAGCAATGTATTTCAGTGAATCTGCCTGCTCTGCACCCTCACTCTGTCTCTGGTGAATCCTCTCACCACCCCACACCTCTGGCCTACACCCCAGTTCTTGTATGCATAAATAAATAAATCTTTAAAAAAGAATCCTTTTCAATATTATGTATTTATGAGAATTGAAAGGCCAGTGTTAGACAAGATTCCTTGAAGGAATAACAACATGGCAAGACTACTTCTATAGATTTAATTCCTCTTTTGATTCAAATTACAACATTGAGCATTAGTATAATATTGTTGCATGGAAAGATAAACAGGCGAATGGAATCAAATTCAGATACCCAAAAGCAGTCACCCATATGTGGACATGTAACTTAAGACAATGACAGTGCTGCTGAGAAGTAAAGAAATACAACCTTTCTAGTAAGTGGTATTAGCATAATTGGGTATCTTTATTAAAAAAAATATTAAACCTCAAATTACAACTCAAATATTATTTGCATATGAACAATGAACACAGCATGAAAGGCAAAACACTAAAGTATCTAGAAGTTATTATGAATGAATATGTTTATGACATTTTAAAGTACATCGACATTTAAACAGACCACAAAAATCAACAATCATAAAGTTCATCAAATTTAAAATTTGCTCATAAAAATGCTGTTAAAATAAGAAATTATATTTGAAACATAAGAAATAAAAGGCATAACAATAAATACAAATAAGTTCACATCAATAAAAAAATGAACATACAATAAAAGGGCAGAGATTTGAATAAAAAGAACTCTTAAATGATAGACAATTGAAAAGCTGTTAAATTTCATTAGTCAAGGAAAAATAATCTAAAGTTCCAATGAGTTGCATCAAAAGTAAGGGATAAAATAAAATGCCACGTGTTTGTGTGAATGTACAGAAACTTACCTCATTGCTTTGAGGGAATATAAATTTATAAAACTGCTTTGGAAAGCATTTTAATATCATCTAGTAATTTAAAGAGATGCAAAACTCAGCAATCCTCCTCTGAGATATATATACAACACGAATATATTCATATGTGAATTTGGATACATGTGCAAAATATTCATAACAGCACTGATCAAAAAAGTCCTAAACTCAAAACTACTGAAATACCCATTAGAATAAAAAGTGGTATATAAATTGTCATATAGTCATATACTAAAATACTTTAAAACAATGACAAAGAAATGACAAACAATGACAAAGAAAGGGATTACAGCTAAATGCAATATGCATTAATCTTTTAGGTATAATACTGCATAAGAGAAGCCATACCTAAATTGGCTTAGATAAATGAATAGAAGTTTTACATATAAATATTACATACATAATATTTATGTATTTATGTAATTTATGTAATTTTTATAATGTAATTTTGAGTACATAAATTACATAATAATTTTTGAGTAATTTTTGAGTAATTTTGAGTATTTTTTATGTAATTTTAAAAATTTGTTCATAAGTTACATAAATTACATAAAAAATACTCAAAAATTACTTTAAAATATGGGCCTCCCTGTTGGCACAACTAAGCGCGGCACTATGGAGATGTTGGTAGCTAATGCCCAAGTTCGATGCCCGGCTGGGGAGATTCCCACATGGCGCAGCAGACCTTTCCTACCTCACCCACTGCTCCCCTCAGCAGTGTATTTTTGTGGATCTGCCTGTTCTGCTCCCCACTCTGTCTCTGGTGAACCATCTCACCGCCCCACACCTCTGGCCTGCTTGTATGCATAAATAAATCTTTAAAAATTTTTGCTTTAAAATAAAACCAAACTGGGCCTTCCTGGTGGTGCAGCGGTTAAGCGCTGCACTGTGGAGCTGTCGGCAGCGGCCGGCGATGTGAGTTGGACGCCCTGCCAGGGAGATTCCCACATGGCACAGCAGACCTCTCCTGCCTTGCCTGCTGCTCAGCAGTGTATTGCCATCAATCTGCCTGTTCTGCTTCCCACTGTCTCTGGTGAACTCTCTCACTGCCCCATGCCTCAGACCTGTACCCCAGCTTGTATGCATAATTATCTTTTAAAATTATAAATTAAAAAAAATAAAATAAAACCTAACTCCTTCATTTGGGTATGGAGTCTTAGGTAGCAACACTATAAAGAAAGTAAGGTGGTGATTGAAATTGATAGTGATTACTTTAAGATAAAGAAGGAACAGTTTGTGGTAGAAATAGGATTTTTAGAGTACTCATGACACAGTTTTTGACCTTGAAAGTGAGTACAGAGATGCCCAACATATAATAAATTTTTGAGTACCCATTTTGATTCTTTGCAGTTTTCTACAGGTGATTTTTAAATGTATATATTTTAGTGTAGTACCATTGACTTACTTCTTGCTAGTATTTTGGAAATATAAGGTGTTACCACACCTTTTTAGAATGAATTAAAAATACCTGTAGAGTTGTCTACATAGCACTCCACATTCCACAGGCATTTTAAATTCATTATAAAAAGGTGTCATAATAACACCTGAAGGGGGAGATCTGAAAACTCTGAAACACAATCAAATTGTAAATCAATGTCACCTCAATAAAAAGAAGTAAAATAGAGAGTATTTTAAAATACTGTCAATATACCATTTATTTTGTATCTTTTCCTTCATACCTTCTGGCAATAAATTTTTATTAAAATATGACAATAAATTTAATTAGAGGAGTAAGGAATAGAAGTTATTAAAGAGAAGCTGTGAACATCCCATATGAGAACGGAAATGGCATGAGGTTCAGTAAGGTGAGGTATTGTTTAATGAGTCTTCTGGAATTATTTGAAAATATTACATCCATAATAGTTGATAGAAATTCAATGATGTAATATCCTTGTGTTTTTCTCCAGGCAAATAGTCATGTTACACATGAAAGATTAATGAATAAAGTAACAAGTTATTGAATAAGAGGCTAGAAATAGTGCTTGGTAGAAAAATGATAGCAGTATTCCTTTTACTTACACTCTAGAATCATAAAATCCTTCCACCAGTGTCTTTTTTTCTGGAATAATCAAATTACAAGAGGCCAACCATTCTGCTGGAACTATGGAGAGTTTGAGAAATGAAGGGATCAAAGAAACAAAAATTCATTTAAACCTCTACCCTCAGGGTTGCCCCAATTCAAAACATGTCTGATCCTTCCTCTCTTTTTTCTCAACTTTTCTTATTTTCTTTACTCATTCATTCCCTTCTTTTATCCATCACTCTGCTGGGACAGTTGGGGATCACAACATTGATGAGTCCCTGGTGTTTCTTGAGAAAAGAATTTTATGAAGCACCAGAATAAAGCCAGAAACAAAGTTGATTAGGAAACAATAGGACAGAACACTTCAAGAAGTCGTGGGCAGTCTCAGAAATCAGGAGAGCTGCACTGAGCAGTAAAGTATTGGGCTGTTGGAGAAATCAAGACACCATTTTTGCTTTTTCTGACTTTTCTGACAACCCAAACTAGTAGTGTTTTCAAATTTCTAGGCGGGGAAAGGTTCCTCTGAATTATGTATATCTTGCTCCCAGAACTCCTCCAGATTCCAGGACTAATTGGAACTACCCCTTCCTCCCTCTTTTTTATTGTGTGTGGGGTTTGAAGATAAACTATAGTTAGAAACTCTTCCCAGACCTGTAAGAATTTACCTGATCCTTGAAACAGAGAGATAACCCTAGCTGCACTGTGGGATGGCAGACATGCAGTTGTGGGATTGTATCAGTGCTTTTCTATCCCTAACAGGATCAGAGGTTATGGGAACTTACCAGCTGATAAGTTACTTTTAATGCTGCTTCTCTGATCTCAAGATACTGTAGGTAAGGACTGTGAAAGAAGAATTAATTAACTATTGAGTTGCTGAAATTCGGAGACTCAGATATGATTTGGATGAGAAGATAAAAAAAGTTCAGTGAAATAAAGTCTTGAGGCTGTATTTTAATGATCATGTCTTCGAGAAGGAAAATAAGGGAGGTATGTTAGCCTCTATTTCAATACATTTTTTTTAACAATGAACAAGGAAAATGATATTTGGAAATCATCCAAGGATTAATTTATTACATAGCAAACAAAATCAAGAAAGCAACCATCTAGAGACCCACAGGCTCAGACAAAGGGAATCATATATTAATTCTATTTTATTTTATTAAAGATTTATTTATTTATGCATATAAGAATTGGGGTATAGGGTGGTGAGATGATTCACCAGAGACAGAGTGGGGAGCAGAACAGGCAGATCTACTGAAATACACTGTTGAGGGGAGCAGTGGGCAAGGCAGGAGGAGAAGTCTGCTGCACCATGTAGGAAGCTCCCTGGCCAGGGATCAAACTCATGCTGCAATGGCTGCTTATAGCTTCACAGTGCTGAGTCTTAACCCCTTCTGCCACCAGGGAGGCCTCATATATTAATTTTAATACAATTTGTCAGACTGATACTAAGGACTAACAATCATAACAGCTTACTGCACATTTTTAAGGAAACTAACTTTTGGTTGTTATTGTTGTGTGCATTAATGTTTTATTTATTTTAACTGCCTAACACAGTGTTCTCATGCATGTGTGTTTATCTACAACACTTTATCTGTTTGGCTAATTATGAACACTTGGATAATTTGCACTTTGGGGATATTATAATGAAAATACTCTTGATCAGTTCATTCTGTGACACATTGGTACTTTCTCCTTTTTGTTTGTGGCTTTACATCTTTACTGTGTTAACAACTTTATTGAGTTATAATTTGGACTCTATATAATTCACCCAATTTAAAGTATATAATTCAATGACTTAGTGTATGGGTGCGTGGAGGGTGTGGTGTGGTAATATGCGATATACCACATCTTCTTGATCCACTCATCTGTTTGGGGGCACTTTGTTTCCTTTCCCTATCTTGGCTATTGTAAATAATATTATATTGTAAAATATATATTTTACATGAGAAATGAGAAATGTTCATCATCACTTATCATGAGGAAAATTAAAATCAAAACTACAATGTGATTACCACCCCACTTAGTGAGAACAGTCCATTACAAAATATCAGAAACAACAAGGGCTGGCATGGGTTTGGAGAAGGAGGAATCCTCCCACACTGTTGGTGAGGATGCAGATTGGTCCATTCTTATGGAAAGCAGTACGGAAGTTTCTCAAAAGATAAAAAATAGATCTGCTATATGACGTAGCAATTCCATTTTTAGGTACGTATCCAGGAATACAAAAATACTAGTTCAAAAGGAAATTTGCATTCTAGTACCACGTGTTTTAAGGAATTTCAACTACGCTGTTGTACTCTGGCAAACTATTTTATTCTAATTTAATTGTTTATAACACGTTGCAAAAACATTAAAGAGGAGAAATGGACTAAATATGTCTTAGTTGGACTACCATTCTTTAGGGGAAAAAAAATGTTTCTCTACCCCTTGGAGTATTTAGAAACAGAAAAAGCAAGTCTAAAAGGATAAAGTAGAATATGAAGCATATGGAGTGACTAGGAGAAATGAAAGAAATGCAAAAATCACTGTGGGAAATAGTTTTATATTATAATACCCTCTATCATGAAGTTGTGTGATAGATGCTCTCATTCACCCAACCCAGTGTGATGCTGTATGCACAGAAGGTACTCAATAAAAGCTGTTGAGAGATTGGAAACAAACTTCAAAACTTTAAAATCATTTAGCATATCAAGTTGAGAATTTATCTGTAAACACTGCATTTGTTTTTAGTTAAGTTATATGCAACTATTCAAAAAATCATAGTTGCAACAATTCCCTAAGGAAAAATTTCTTCATGTGAGTGAATTTTTACCTGGCCTTATTTTATTTTACTGTGTCAGAGAGTGATTATATTGTGCAGAGGGAGCTCTTCTGTAGATGACTGCTTTGTGTAGTTGTGAATATCTGGAAGGTGCTTCTCTAAATGATTTAATTTATGGAATTAATTATAATAATATCAGGGTTGCCTTTAATTTTTAACTAATATGATGAAAAAGTGGCCAAAATCTAGGAGAAAATTTTATATATGTTAGGTCATGTACTAATCATTACTATATTCTGATTTAAAGAATCCACCCAAATATAAAATAGCTAATTCAAGATTCAGTTTCATTAAATGCTCTAAGGCTTCCTAATTTATCACAATCACTGAAACACGTATACAGAATAACATTTTGATGCTATTATATATGTGTAGATAGAATATGTAAGTTAACTTGTATTTTTTATTCCTTTATGTTAGCTAACATATTGGTTCACTAGAGGCAACATAATTCATACAAAAGTGCCTAATTGCATTTAGTGGTTCTGAAAAATTTTTCCAGATCTCCCCTAAAAGCTTAAGCATTAAAGTAAGACCTAAAATCTAGTATCATTAGTCACTACTCAATAGATATTTTACATCTGTTGGTAATTCTAACACTCTACTGATACTGTAGTATTATGGTAACAACCAAATTACAGTTGGATGTTATTGTCAGCTTTTGTTGTCTAGCAAACAATCCAAAGATTCAATGACTGAATACATTTATAAACTTACTATTATATTCACTTTAAGCATGCAGTTGAATCATTTGGGTGACTGTTCTACTGATAAAGCGTGAGCTTACACATTCACATCAATCAGCTAGAGGTTGGCTAGTCTAAATGAACTACCTCACAAGTTTGGAGTTAGATCTAGCTAATGCCTGGGGTTGTGATTTGCAAGCTAGTTGGATTTATTCCCATGATGGTGGTCATAGTTTTCATAGAAACAAAGTTAGGGAAATGCCAAAGCATAAACAATTTTCATGTTCCTCTTTGTGTCACATATACTGTTGCCCTAGTGTCTAAAGCAAGTCACACAATCAAGAATAAATATACTTTAGTCTTTTCTAACAATATGACATGGGCACTGGTGAATAAACTAGTCCTTAAACCCAAGACAATGGCTTGTTCATAGAATACAAACAAATCAGATCTTTATATTTCTGTATTTGAACTAAAGCTATGCATTTGTTAATACATTACATGCATTTTCTTTTTTTAAAATATATTTTTATTGTTATTTATGTTTTTTACATTTTGTTTACCAATTCACCCGTGAATCATCTGTTTGGTCTCTTGTGTCCTTTTCTACTCCATTTTGTGCCCTTATCCTCCCCTCCCCGCACTCCCCTCCCCCACCCACTGAGTGTCTCTCTCCTATTTGGTTTCCTTATAGTCCTGTTATAAGTGAAACCATTCGATATTTTTCTCTTTCCTTCTGGCTTATTTCACTGAGTATGATCCCCTCTAATTCCATCCATGTCACTGCAAATTGCATGTGTTTATCTTCTTTGAATGCTGAATAGTATTCCATTGTGTATATGTACCACATCTTGATCCAATCATCTATTTTTGGACATCTGGGTTGCTTCCATACCTTTGCTATTGTGAACAGTGCCGCAATGAACATACAGGTGCAATACATGCATTTTCTTAATATATTGACTCAATAACCTATTCAAATATTTACTCACTGAATTCATGGCAAAAAGTAGAATTACAACACGACTTAGAACCAGGTCCTAAGAAAGCATTTCTATTCTTCAATACTCTAATTTAATATTTGAAACTGAATGTTTAGATACTCAGTGAGAGGAAAAAAAAAAAAAAAAAGGATGGTTAGTTCCCAATTGACATTCTGAGCACACACACATACATACTCACCACCAGCTGAGAACAGAGAACAGAGAAAGACATGATGAAACATCGGGAAAAGAATTGTAAGAAGTAGAAAAGATTTTTAATGTGCGCCATCCTCACAGGTGTGAGGTGGTATCTCAATGTGGTTTTGATTTGCATTTCCTTGATTATAAGTGATGTTGAACATTTTTTCATGTACCTGTTGGCCATTTGCTTTTCATCTTTGGAGAAGTGCTGTCTTAGCTCTTCTGCCCATTTTTTGACTGGATGATTGGCTTTGTTTTTGTTGAGTTGTGTGAGTTCCTTGTAAATTTTTGTTATCAGTATTTTATTCGTTGTATTGTGTGCGAAGATCTTTTCCCAGTTGGTAGGGTGTCTATTAGTTTTGGTTAATGTCTCTTTTGTTGTACAGAAGTTTTTATTTTGATGTAATCCCATCTCTTCTACACTGCTGGTGGGAATGCGAACTGGTCCAACCATTATGGAAAGCTGTATGGCGGTTCCTCAAACTGCTAAACATGGAACTTCCATACGACCCAGAAATACCACATTTGGGAATCTACCCAAAGGACACAAAAACACTAATCCAAAAGGATACGTGCACCCGTATGTTCATTGTGCCCTGTTCACAATAGCAAAGGTATGGAAGCAACCCAGATGTCCAAAAATAGATGATTGGATCAAGAAGATGTGGTGCATATACACAATGGAATACTATTCAGCATTCAAAGACGATAAACACATGCAATTTGCAGCGACATGGATGGAATTAGAGGGGATCATACTCAGCAAAATAAGCCAGAAAGAAAGAAAAATATCGAATGGTTTCACTTATAACAGGACTATAAGGAAACCAAATAGGAGAGAGACACTCAGTGAGGTGGGGGGAGGGTAAGGGCACAAAATGGAGTAGAAAAGAACACAAGGGACCACGGAGATGGATCACGGATAAATTGGTGGTGGGTTACCCAAGGGGAATACATAATGTAAAAGACATAAATAAAAATAAAAATATATACATTAAAAAAAAAGAAGTAGAAAAGAAGATGATATCTTAACTTTAAGACAAAATAATGCTGTATATTACTTGCTAAGCCACTGTCCAATTAGAAAATTTTCTTTACATGGAAAGAACAGCAAACGAGTTTAGACTGTGTGGGCTAAGTTTGTGAGAGAGATGAACAACTCCACTTAAGAAATAACTTCATATCTACTATCAGGTTTAAATAAAACTATATAAAACCCAAAGCTGCATATACATCCTGATTAGGTTAAATAATAAAGCATGTCATAAATGTAATGATGATACAAAGAACACATAAGGAAAGTGTCACAATTGCTAAATTAAAAAGGAGATTGTTCGCTAAGGAGGCTCTAAGGCCGTGGAGGCCCAATTTAAGCACCAAAGTCTAAGCCCGTCAATGCCTCAAAGTTAAGAAACTGAAACTAAAGGACAATGACAAACAGCCAAATAGACTGTAAGTGATAGCCAATCAATAATTTCTTTTACTTTGCTTCTGCCTCTTGTCTATAAAATTTCCCCAGCTTCTGTTGGGGAGTGTTCCTAACAACTGTGTCTTGGCACTCCTCAAATGGAATCATTAATGCTCAAATACACTCTTAATTTTTTAAATACGCCTCAGTTTATCTTTTAATACTACAAACCAAATAATTACGCACTTTCTTAATTAAGGAAATTACTCACACAATGTTTCCCTTTAATAATAAACCATTTAGAGAAACTGAAAATTGTTATAGAGAAATGGTCTACATTATAATTAATATCAGGAAAACTAACTAGTTATTAAAGCAGTAGTTATGAGGATTTTGCTCAAAAAGAAAATATTTAATATTTAAGTAAGTGTAAATGGGTAGCATTATTGACACTGTGTTTTACATACACACAATTACCTATGTATTTATGTAAGAAAGATATAAACTGAGTCAAGCTGACTTAATGCATAATTATTTAGAGTAGATAATGTTTTATCTCTATGTATAAAATTTGACATACAGTTATAATTCTGTAAATAACTATATCCTGGACTCCTCATCCAAATTGATAAAAATAATCTAAAATAAAAGCAAAATACATGAAATCAGTTTTACACCTTAACTACCAGTTCTTTCAGTTGAATGTCACTGAATTTGGCCTGCATTAATAAGCTACATTGCAGAGCAGATCAATATAACTAAGGTGAACATGTTGATTAAAAAAGTTACTGAAAAAATGAAGGAACAGGGGCCTCCTTGGTGGCTCAACAGGTTGTCTCAGCACTATGAAGCTATCTGCAACCACTTCAGCACAAGTTTGATCCCTGGCCAGGGAGCTTCCCACATGGCACAGCAGACTTCTCCTATCTCACCCCCTGCTACCCTCAGCAGTATATTTCAGTAGATCTGCCTCTTCTGCTCCCCACTCTGTCTCTGGTGAATCCTCTCACACACCCACACCTCTGGCCTACATCCCAGTTCTTGTATGCATAAATAAATAAATCTTTAAAAAAAATAAAGGAACAAACGGAATTAATTACAATTACATTAAAAATAAAAATTGTTCCAATGATTCAAACAAAACTGCATAATATTGATAATATACTTAATTTAATAGCTTTACTTTTCTGTGTTCACACAATTTAAGAAAATATACTCAATGTTGTATCTCTCTCAGATATGATATTTCTAGGTGAAATATCTCTTAAACATCATTTAGTAAATTTCAATTTGACTTTCAACCACACTACTAGTATTCTAGAATATCCATCTCCTATGCCCTGTTATAGAATTACTCAAAATGTAACTCTAAGTTATCAAGCTTAGGAAACTGAAATGGAAATTTAGATATGGGATGTTTTTGGCTCTGTTAGGAAGCATGCAATTGCAACTGAATGCTCAGTAGCAAACCATGCTTGAGCCTGAAGGCCTTTCAAAATTTTGTTAAACAATTCACGTAAATGATTAAAGCATATGGCACTGCTCTCTTTTATTTCCTTCATAAATAAAATAAATGTTAGTAGTATTTAACTCTGACCCAGAAACACAATGCTATTCACACTGCAAAATGTCAGTGACTTTTATGAAGTTTAAGAGGTATTTCAAGGCAGAATTCAATTTTTAATTGAAGGGAAACACTAAGCAATATATGCCAGGATGAAAACAAAACATAGTTTTAAAAATCCTATGAATTTACTATTTAATTTTTTAAAATTTATCAACTTTGCATGGTGTGTATGTGCATCCTGAAAAGCTGAGTTGCAACTGAAAATGAATAAAATGAGTGGACCTCCCTGGTGGCCTAGGGGTTAAGTTTCAGAGCTATCACTGCTACAGCTGACATATGGACAGTGCCTACATATGGCACAGGAGACCTGTCCTGTCTCACCCGCTGCTCCTCTTACCAGAGTATTTCAATCATTCTGCCTATTCTAATCCCCACTCTGTAGTGAATCCGCTCATCTACCCCTCACATTTATACCCCAGTTCTTCTACACAAACTTAAAAAAAAAAAAAAGGAAATGAAAAAAACAAATAGGAAAGTTACTCAGCAGTGGTATAGTTTCAGTAGATTCCTGTGTAGGCTATGAAACATCCCTAACACCCAAAAATGAGATCAACCAACCAAAAATCTAATCCACCAACACAGTTCCAGAATTTTGATGTTTCAAGATTCCTGATGTTGTACTAACTTCTGAGAAAATTCCAAGAATTTAAATAACTCATTCAATTTTGCTTGATATAAAAGCAAATTAAAAAGTGACGATAAGGTCATCTTTATAATTTTCATGTTTAGTTGATTCGGAAGGAATTGGAAGAGAAGAAAAGCTATTGCATTAGTAACCATATTGCAATTTTTGCATGCCTTGAATCTGAAATGCATTGTATGTTTGGGAAACTGCATTATTTGCATCCAAAGATGATTATAATTGCAATTCTGACCTTTTATTCACTACTACATAATTTTTAAAATGAACTTTGCTATAAAATCCCCCAGAATATTTTGAGAAATTTCTTATTTTTGAAATATATTCTTTTCTAAATTGAATTATCAGTTATTATTCTTAGTCTCAAAACCATGAACTTGAAAACATAACGTCAGAATGAAATGCAGGTAAAAACCTTGACCTCTAGTATTGGTCACTGGCCTAGGTGAGAATAAAAAGTCTAGTTACTATTTGAAAATTGGGGTTGTCATTCCATGACTTCTAAAACCTAACAGTGTATAAAGTTATCTGTAATGAACCATAAAGATGAAGCTTTGAGGATGAATAAGAGAGAACTGCTACAACTAGAAGAGAATATGTATATTTATAATGTAAATTGATAAAATAAATGTAATATGGAATGATGAGGCTGTAACTAATAGGTCTAGAAACCTTAGAGAAATAAAATACCAAGTTCCAACTGCCATAAGGATTTGCACAATTTGGCTTGATCTCTCTTGTTCTTGCTACACACCCTGACAAAAACTTCTAACCACTCACTATGAGAAAAACTATGTTCTGAATCACAGTGGGGCCAGGGAGGATGAGAGCAAGTGTAGTGGGAAGGTTGAATCTAATCCAAACAAATAATCAACAGAAAGCAGAGTCATTCATCCATACTACACCCTAAATTTCCCCAACTGCCATCAGCCTATGGCTTTTAAGCATTGGGATAATGTTTTCCTGGAAGCCACTAAGAGTAAGAGGTTATTTGTTATGCAAAATTAATTTGACAATAACTGAATAATTTAATGTTGGATTTAGCAGTTTGAAATCAAGTGGCTATTTTACCAATGCCATTTCAGAAGAATGTCTGGAACAAAATTTTGATTGAGCGGATTAAAGGAAAATGGAGAGTGCATGTATAGCAAACGCCTGAGAATTTTATATGTAAATGGGAAAAGAGTAATGGTATGAGTTGCTATGAATGTGGAATAAAATGAAATTTATTTCCTATGTTTCAAAATGGTATGATCTTGTACTTTCACAATTTAAACAATATTTCTGTTTCTCAAGAAATCCTGTAAGTAATACCATAAAAATAAAAGTGTTTTATTGACTTGTTCTACATCAACTAAAATTTTTAGCACTCAGAACTGTGTTGTATCAGTAACATCATAATCTGTATAATCTATTCTGATTTCCTCTGTTAGTTACATAGAATGCCATTAGGAAGGAAAGTAATCCCCTGTCACTAATCCCTCTTTATATCACTCCTAAGAATATCTTAAATTTATAGCAAAGAGTTTTGCCTCAAAATTATAACAGGTTTAATTAACAGAAAATTATATTTCATGCATATATCAACTATTAAGTACATGCACTGTTACAAATCTTGAGCAATCTTGCTTTACAAAACCTATTTTCCAGACATATTAAAATGTCAGGGTTGGGCCTCCCTGGTGGCACAGCAGTTAAGCGCTGCACTGTGGAGTTGTAAGCAGCGGCGACGTGAGTTCGAGACTGGCCCAGGAGAATCCCACATGGGGCGGCAGACCTCTCCTGCCTCGCCCACTGCTCCCCTCAGCAGTGTATTTCCGTAGATCTGCCTGTTCTGCTCCCCACTCTGTCTCCGGTGAACCTTCTCGCTGCCCCATGCCTCTGGCCTGTACCCCAGCTTGTATGCATAAATAAATAAATCTTTAAAAAAAATAAAATGTCAGGGTTTACCTTTAATTGATCTGCTAGGCAATTTCTATAGGAATCTGCAGATGTTAAGTCTCAGAAGTGCTGCATATTCCTACTTTCTCAACACTCACTCCACAAAACAATAGGAGGAAACAAAAAGAATTTTTATTGGCTAATGAGCACCTTTTGTTTTCCCTCCTTGACTGTATGGAGATCTGTTCTACCTCTAAGCATCCTGTCCTAGGCCCTGAATATGAACGTGAGTGATTTTAAAAAGATGTGGAAGATCTATGAGCTCCGCACAGTGGTGAGATTATTTGGGTGTGAACTCTTTACCAGGAAGAATAGTTTTTGTCAAATTCTTTGAAATCATGAAAAGCAAGTTTCATATGTCCTTCCTGAAGAGATAACTTATCTATTAGGCTCGAAGTTGTTGGATTGTTTCTCTTCATCACTCTGCTGGTTTTGCTCCAATGAAAAGAAGTTCTTTCCATCTTTCCTATGTTATTCTGACTTTAGAATATGGGAAATACATGAATGAGGATAATTTTAGCTATTGCATCTATCTCACAGAATTATTCTGTTGATCAGATCATTTGTAAGTGGGCAGGAGGTCAAGCGCTTCTTTGCGATTTGCAAGTATATTCTCAATTGTATTCTCTGTGAAGTTGAGAGTGAAGTTTGTAGATATGCCCTTATCCCATGTAACAATGACATCTCTGTGCATTTGATAGATATTTTGTGAGTACATTAGTGAACTAGTTAGCATAATTCCTATATTTATAGAGTTGATTTTTTTGTGGCAGACAAGATATAAAGGAACAAATTATTGCAAATAATAGCAAATGCTATGAAGAACAAGCAGTGATAGAATCAGAGGTGACTAGAAGAAAAATCTATTTTGATTATAAGATAAAAAGTCTTTTTGTGGAGATGACAACTGAGTTGAAACAGGTTTATGCGAAGGTGCCACACCAGCAAAATCTATGGGAAAAGCATCCAGAACAAAAGGAACCCCAAACAGAAATGTCCTAAGAAACAAATGTTGGCATGATTTGATAAAGGATTCTACACTACACAATTAGTAAATGGAGATAGTTTAAGACCAGAAAAGAGACAGGGGAATAGATCAGATCTTTTTTTTTTTCTTTCATACAAGCTGGGGTACAGGCCAGAGGTGTGGGGCGGCGAGAGGGTTCACCAGAGACAGAGCAGGGAGCAGAACAGGCAGATCAGAAATATACTGCTGAGGGGAGCAGTGGGCGAGGCAGGAGAGGCCTGCCGCGCCATGTGGGATTCTCCCTGGCCGGGCGTGGAACTCGCATCGCCGCTGCCTACAGCTCCACAGCGCAGCTCTTAACCGCTGCGCCACCGGGGAGGCCCCAGAATAGATCAGATCTTCCTTTCAAAAACATGGATAATGGGTGTCCCTGGTGGCGCAACGGGTTAAATCGCAGCACTATGAGGTTATCCAGAGCCACTGCAACACGAGTTTGATACCCGGCTAGGGAGATTCTCACATGGTGCAGCATACCTCTCCTATCTTGCCCACTGCTCCCCTCAGCAATATACTTCAGTTGATCTGCCTTTCTGCTCCCCAGTCTGTCTGTGGTGAATCCACTCACCACCCCCACACCTCTGGCCTACACCCCAGTTTGTATGCATAAATAAATCTTTAAAAAAAAAACATGAATAATATCTTTTGGTAATATATTTCAAATAACAATTTGGCATCTGAAAATGGTGATTTGTAATAAGAGACAGTATTAGGAGAGGGAATTCACAATGCTGAATCATTGTGTATATAACAAAGTTGGCCTCTATGATAAAAATGGAAATAAATATCTGGGATAGAATTAACAACTTGGAAAGCCCATATTAGCTGCTTGGTTGGTCTATACTATTTTAAACACATGGTTTTGGGAATCATCTTTATATTCCATGTATCATTTTTCCTGGGTTTCCTTCTTTCTTTACTTATACTTTTATTGAGTTAATACTTGTTTGCAATGCTGTATATGATTCAGAGGTATAGGCTCACATCTCTCCAGATGTATGTTACCACACCACACTTATCATCAAGGTATCATAGTCTTTCTCCACATTCCACTGAATCACCTCCCTGCTTTACTCTCCATTTCCCTCCCTCTTCCTTCTGGTTGTCCCAATATTGCAGTTAGAATACTAGGACTTGTTTTGGGATTCATTTTCACTTATCCTTTGGCTTCTTTTTCTCTATTCCATATGTGAGTGAAACCATATGGTACTTGTCTTTCACCTTTTTACTTAACTCACTTAGTATAATCATGTCTGCTCCATCTTTGTTGTCACAAATGACAAGGTATGATATTATTGTCATAATGTTTATAGCTACATAGCATTCCATTGTGCATATATACCCAATCTTTCAATCTAATCATCTGTCCTTTGGTGCTTAGGATGCTTCCATAAGTTGGCTATTGTACTTAGTGCTGTAATGAATACAGGAGTGCATTTATCCCTTCTAATTAGTGCTTTTGCATTATTTGGGTAGATAACTAGGAGTGTAATTGATGGATCAATTCCTAATATTTTAAGAAACCTCCATACTGTTTGCCATAGGGACGGACTAGTCTATGTTTCTACCAGCAGTGTACGAGGATTCCTTTTCCTTTAAATCTTCAACAGCATTTGCTTCTGGTGTCTTAGATATGGGCTGTCCTCCCTGGTGTGAAATGCTGTCTCATGATGCTTCTGATTTGCATTAACCTGATGGTAAATGATGATGAGCATTTGTTCATGTGCTTGTTGACTATTTGTATGTATTCCTTGGAGAGGTGTCTATTAACCTTTCCTGTTTTTTTGACTGGAATTTTTCTTGTTTCTGTTGAGTTGTATGAATTCTTTGTAGATCCTGAGTATTAGCCCCTTGTTAGATGTATGATGGGAGATATTTATTTTTCCATTTAGTAGGGTGTCTTTAAATTTTAATGATAGTTTCTTTTGCTGTGCAGAAACTACATTAACAATGTCATCCTTTTTATCTATGTTTTTGTTCCTATTGTTATTGTTGTCAAGTTCCCGAAGACATCCATGAAACCAATGTTGTAGAGTATTTTGTCTATGGATTTTTCTATGTTTTTTATTTATGGTTTCAGGTCTTAAATCCAAGTCTTTAAACCACTTTGAGTTAATTTTATATTTTTAATAAACTTTGTTCCTTTTAATAGCTTGATTTATGGAAAAATTGAGAAGGTAATATTGAGAGTTTCTACATAGCCTGTACTTGGTTTCTTTTATATTAGCATCTTACGGGATATATGCCACAATTAATGAACCAATAATGATACATTATTATTAACTAAATTCATACTTAATTCAGATATTCCCTAAAGTCCTTTATTTGTTTCAGCATCTCAGTCAGGTTACCATATCATATCTAGTCATTATTTCTCCTTAGGATCTCTTGACTAAGACACAGTCTTGGGTTTGATGACCATCATGATTTTGAGGACTACTGGTCAACTATTTTATAAACTATCTATCAATTTTGATTTTGTTGATCCTAACCTTAACCCTAACCCACAGTTTTAAAAGAAAGATTACAAAGGCCAAATATCAATTTAATCACCTTATAACAACTCAACATTGACCACCTAGCTATGGCAGTGCTCTCGGAGGTTTCTTCTCTGTAGAGTTATTGCCCTTTCCATTTTCAAATCCATATTCTTTGGAAGAAACTTATGATGTATAGCCCACACTTACAGAGTGAGGAATTATGCATCATCTCATTGTTCTATGCTTCCTCACTAAAGAAAGAGCATCTACATAAATTATTAGCAATTGTCCTACATGGGAGATTTGTGTATTCTCCACACTTATCTATTCATTTGTTATATTAGTATGGATTCTTTAACATGTATTTGTACTATGATTATAATAAAAATTACTACTTTAAATTGTTCCATGTTTGGCTATTAGGCACTCATTCTCTTTGTTCCTAGTTCCTTTAACATACCCCATAATCATGGGATTTTTAGAGTACTTTCTTGTTTTCAAGTACTACATGATACTTTATGCTAATTTTGTATATTCCCTTCTCTAGTCCTAAGATTTGCCATCTGTACAAAATCACTTGAAACTTTATTTCTGAATGGTATTAGAAACTAAGATTTGGTATTTGGTAGAATCCTTTCTACTAGGATGCCCTTGCTTTTAGTCCATCTCAGCAGACAGAAGGATATACATATATATTCATGTTTCTCAATATAGACTAAATATGATTTCATACTCATGTCTTGAACACAAAACCATTACTACATAGAAAATTCCAGTTTCCTTTCATACTCTATCTATAATTTCACATTTTAACAGTGAAAAATCATTCTCCCACAATTTGCCATCTATTTACTTAATTGTTCAGTTCCCATAAACATGTGTAATTTTATCAGAATTGTCATCCTAAACTCCCTTAGGAAATAACATCATCAACTAGAGTACATTATCTATGTAAAACATCTCTTTCCTTTAGCGGTACAAACTCTGCTCCTTTCTAAGGTACTTAGATTTATATTTTATATTTTTCTTTGACTCCATTCAGTGTGTAATTTCCTGCATTTATAAAACACCTTTATTCTCATCTTAAAGTTTATACTGCATCCTTCCATCTGTTCAGTTTTTTTTTCCCCTCCAAAGTCTGGCCAAAGCCAAAGAAATAATTCTAAACTATTGTTATCCTGATAACACATTCATATTCTATTATTGAAGGTGGTACGTTATGAAAAAGCTCTGCACGTGAAATAAAACTTCCTATTTTAACGTGAGTCTCTTAGACTGACTTCAACCTTCATTGAACTTTTAATTAAATTATGCTTCTCCAAAAATTCTCATGTGTCTTCAAATAAACTAATGACAGAAAGATTCATGTTCTCAGAACTTATCTAAAAAGAATTCACGACTATAAAACCACCTAAGTAAAATATTTTATTTATTAGGTCTCTCTTGTTCCTAGGAAATTTTAAAGACACAACTGTGGAAGAGGCATTAACTTTCTGAGACTTTTCAAGCACTGACTGTATTAAAGTAATAATACAATTTTGACCTCAGAACAGAATATTTTATCATCCAGTGAATTGGTTGAAACTATGAGCCATAGACTACTGCGTTTTAATATGATTCTGATACAGTCTGGGTTATAGAAAACTAAAATTACTGTTTTTGTCCATCCCAAGAATTACCAAGTTTTACATTTAACCCAGCGTAATAAGGTTTATTTGATAAGAAATCCTGTTTCAAAGGTAATAGTATGTTAGTGGACTCAATGGTCTCTCAATCAGATCTGTATTGAAACCAATTCAGTATATTCTAAGGATTTTTAAAAGTTTATAGGTCTGGCTTGATGTGGACTGAATAGTTCATAGAGATAAGATCTGTCTTAGGATGTACCAAATAGCCCCATATGAATAATTTTAAATGAACTGCATACAGATCCAAATTTTGCAGTGAATCCAAGCAAATTTAACAGCTTTTGTTAAGCAGAAGTGTCATCTGCCATAACAACTCCCACAATTGTAACACACAAACTGCAGACAAAAGTTCTTTCATGCTCCAATGTGTATGTTTATGCCTCAGGATCTGCTAACACTTCTCAAGTGGAAAACATTTCTGTTGAAACAAATAGTTCCTTTATAAATCTCCAACTGGGCTGTGAAGACACTGACAATTCTGTTCATCTTAGAAACGATCATGATTCAAACCTCATCCAAGAAAAAATGTTGTTTTCCATAAAAAGTTATTTTTATCTAAGTATTAAATTTAAGAAAAAACATTTCTTTATATCATTAGACATTAACTTATTCATTTATTTTTTTTCAATATTAGCATTTGTCTACTAGGTAATAGGTACTTGGTATATAAAAATGAGGAAGAGAAGGAGGTTAACACATTACATGACTAGTTTCACATAACAGACTGAATATAAAATCTGAATTCTGTATCTATGAAAGGTATACTCTAAATGAAAATAGTACACATATATTTAGGATGCATAATAAGTACTTATGCTTATATATGATGAATGCCTGCATAAAATAAATTCAGTTGCATAATATGAACATTTCATATGAACAATTCTACTAGAAAATCAACAGTAAAGGATGGAGCATCTAGACAGAAGTATTGAGAACTTTAACGAATTTTGAATACAGATTTGGTCTTGCACAGACGAAAAAAAAAAAAAAAAGGAGTGTCCTTCAAGTACAAATTGTAAGAAAAAAACCAGAAATGTATATGGAATATTAAAGGGAAAATTGGAACAATTTTGCTAAAGTGAACTGTTCATGTAAGAAAAGAGAAGTAATATCAGCAAAATATGTTATCAGTAGAAGAATGTTTTGTTTAATGTTGGGAGGACACAGTTTCACTAAGAATATTTGAGATTGAGGAGGCCAACAAAGAGACTGAAGTGGGGAACTGGAACCAGTGTGTTGGAAGAGACTAGATGACAAAGAGAAATGAGGTTGGCATAGCAACTAAAACACTATTGTTGTTGTCTAATTATAACATTTTATTAATTTTTCTAAGAATAATTTCATGTTACTTGTTGAGAGGGGAGTATTTTTATTTTATTAAATTTTGAAAATGGAAAAACTGTAAAAGAATAGGCTCTTCAAATTATGCCTAAGTAAAATAAGTATCAATCCTTTGTGTGAGAGAATACTTAAATGTAGTAATCTGAATAGAGATGTAAGTACATATTTCAGCACTCCAGAAATTTTTAACACTTCTTTATCTGAACTACTGTATCTCCAGTTTCATAGCCATTTGGTGATACCTAGAAATACAAATTTCCTGTTTATTAAATGAGAATTCCCATATGTGAAGCTCAGAAATTTACTTTTTTACAATGTAAGTGATAGATTTTTTTCTTTTTTTTAAATAGTTTTTGATTTTTTTCATTGAGGTAATGGTAATTTACATTAGTATTATATATGATTCTCAGGGATAGCTTCACACCTCCTCAGATGTACGTCAAAATAATAGCTACAGAAATTTTCCTTAGGTATTATTTAAAAATATGCTTTATCTCATCTGTCAATAAGCAGCTTTTAAAATGATGAAGTATATAATGAGTCATATTTTCTACTGCCAAAATCATCACCTTGTTTTTTATTATAATTTCACAAACCCTTTGATGTAATCGCAATAATGATAATATTTATTAATGGCTGAAATTCAACTTAGACAAATAACTTTATAGACTATTAAGGACAAAGCATATATTTAAACTCTGTCTTGGAAAATTCTTTTTCTTTTCTTTTTCTATATATACTTTTAGACACCCTCCTGTAATATTATTGCTACCTGTTGAAGAATTGAAGGAAATCTGTTTCCACGTGTGTATGCTATTATTTAAGCAGTTTGTTTAAGTTTTTACACAGAGGAGTAAAAGTACTCTTTTAAATCACAGGAAAATAATGTAAAAAGTGTAACTTCTGTTCGCAATGGGAGAGAAACCATTAAAAAACAAAACTGCTTTGTTTTAGTCTTGGAGTTATGTTTTGTGAATCAACTGTTAACATCATACATAAGGATATAACTAAATAACATGAATGGTCCAAAAGTCCAGCAGCTAGCTTACTTTGATTTCCTTGGTGGGTTCAGAGTCAGACCACATCTTGCATCTCAAGTGAACAACATTTTACACTGTCAATCATCCTGGGAAGAGGCTAATGAAAACAGAAAATGTTGAACTGGGGCAACATTATATGCAGAAAAAAAAAAAAGGAATAAATACATTCCTCTCTCTGGGGCATGATTTCTATTGACTGGTTAGATTTTAGCTATCTTATACCTTGTAACTAGTGTGAGTTACCTAGAGATATGGTCTATATGAGATTCAGAAGAAGTGTGGAATATCTGTGATTGCCAGAGAATGAGAACACCTGTGCCCAGCAGAGAACCAGCCTCATGAGAAATTAGCAGAAGAGGTGCTAGTGTGACTGCAGGTTAAGTCAATTTTAGTGAAAGAACAAGGACACATTTTTGAACATATGAGGTAACAAAATACAGCACAGTGAGTGCAAACATTATTCTAGCCATTATTTCTTAATAAGATTGCCACTTTTATAATTTAAATTTTCAGGGGAATATGGTGATGAACTATGGGTATTTGGTGGTGGAAGAACGATGGTAGAAATCACCTACTGTCCAAAAATGAAAATAAAAAAGTAAGTAAAATAAGTTTGTTCTACAGCAATATATTAACAAGAACCACGACATTTGGTTAGACTTTATAGACCGAGTTTAACTTAAAGCATAATATAATGGGCCTGGCTAATAATTGCAAGATTATTGCCTTCTTTTTGGCCAATTCCGTCAAATAGAGATGATAATATCGAAGAAACAAACAAGAACATTTTGTACAACTTTTCCCCATAGCTTGTAAACACGTCTATTAGGAAGAGTGTTCTATGATACATGATTATAATCACATATGCATAGTACATGAGATTTGCAGGTGGGGGCTAGATAACCATTTGGAGAATTTTCGTTGCTCCAGTGTCTATTGCGAACATTTATCCTGATTCATGAGTATAATCTTGGGACCTACAGAGTCCCTTGAACAGTTTCCCTAGTGCAATTTTCAAAGTATGGTAGGAAGTACAACTGTTTAAAAAGTTACAGTAGAGTTTTGGTAGGCAAGTATATGTGGGAAATAATATATACCTGAACCCTAACATTACACTTGCTTTTACCATAATCTGAGGAGAGCAGCCATAAAGAAATTTCTATAACTTTATTTCAACTGAATCTTACTGGAACATAGAAACCTATTTTTCATGCTAAGCCTATTATCACAATGGGTAACATGATTTTAGATAATTCTACTAAAATAAAATGTTATCAAACAAATGTGTTCAAATTCAAAATCTTATTTAAATAGGTACTCATCAACTGTTGTTTTTGTATTTAATAATCGAATGATATAATGCATATACAGAATCTAGGGAAAATCTGATTTTGATGTTAAAAAAAAAATTCCAGTTCCTTACTCATCTTCAGAATTTCCCAACCAAAACCCGCAAAACTCTTCATAAGTCATTATATTAGACTTGGCTAAATATCACAAGGACAGAATCTCAGTAAAAGAGATAAATATGCATACAGACACAGGATAGTACTAGTATGGAATAGCACAAAATAAAAAAGAAAGTATTGCTGAGGTTGTATCAGTCATCTTTAATAAAGGAATCTGCTCATTTTTTTTATTTCTAAAGGGATATCAGGACTAAGCAAATGCATAAAAAATTACTCCAGTTATAAATAATTCTACATTATCACATTATTAAACTCAAAACATAAAAAAAAGTACTTGGAGAAAGCATTCTAAGGGAAAACCTTCCTAAAAAAGTACAGTTTATTTCTTGTTAACTTCAAAAGAACTGGACACAAGATTATTTAGTAGTAGCCAAAGAAGACCCAATTAAAATTTGCAAACCTATTGATTCTACTACTGCTTTGGTTGACCTCTCATGTGTACCTTGCTCATAAATAAGATAAAAGAGAAAAGGAACTATTGATTTTTATATGATCCTTCTGTTTTCTTTTTTTCCCAGTACATGCAAAGTGATAGGGACTATTCTCAAAAAAAGTCTTAAGGATAGACAAGGATTCGACAATTACATATCAGAAAAATAACAATAATGAACTCAATACATTTCATTCCAATTATCTTTAACAAATATGCTATCATAAAATAAGCTATTTGTATAATTCTTCCAAATTCAAGGTAGTCCTAAAAACTTTATTCATTTTTTTATACCTGAAATATGCCACCTAGGGCCTCCCCGGTGGCGCAGCGGTTAAGCGCTGCGCTGTGGAACTGTCGGCAGCGGTGACGCGAGTTCGATGCCCGGCCAGGGAGAATCCCACATAGTGCGGCAGACCTCTCCTGCCTCGCCCGCTGCTCTCCTCAGCAGTGTATCTCTGATCTGCCTGTTCTGCTCCCCACTCTGTCTCTGGTGAACCCTCTTGCCGCCCCACGCTTCTGGCCTGTACCCCAGCTTGTATGTATAAATAAAAAATAATTCTTAAAAAAAAAAAAATCCCACCTAGACTACACATTTAAAAACTAAGATAACATTCACACTGGTAACATAGTGATAAAATATTTCAACCAAGATTCCCCAGTTTTGATTGCCTATGTAGAACCCTTATTACCTGAACGAAATATGTAGAACATAGCCTAAATAAACAGAGGCATTTATAATATATTCAATAATATGTTGCTATTTAACCTAAACTATAAAAACTAAACAAAAAAGTCTAATTTGATTTTGATTTTTTTAGGAATGCAAATATTTTCTAAATTTATGTGTAGGATAATGTCATGAGTAGCTAAGTCAACCTTAGGAAAGAAGAGTAAAGAGAGAGTATTGCTCTTTTTAATATTAGGATACGATAAATAAAACCATAGCAATATAGACAATTTATAATTGCCACAAGAAGATAGAAAAATAGGTTATTAGAAACATCTAAATATACACATGAAAAAATCTGTATCAATGAACAATGGTGGTTATAGATATGTATATGAGTGTTTGGAAAACTGATTTAATAAATTAGAGTTTTTTCTTAACATCAAAAAATGTTAAAAGCTAGTTAAAGATAAAAATAGGAAGATAAAAGTAATAGTAAATAGGGAAAAACGAACATTTTTCACCCAGATGCAAAAAAGGAATTATTAAGCAAAACACTGAAAGCATGAATTCCAAATAATAATGATGAGATTGATGTCATAAATAATATTTTGCGATCAATGAAAGGTGTTCTTAATCAAAGTTAAAAGATAAATGACTTTTGTAAGAAAGTAATTCCAAAAAGTAGAAACTCAAAAAACTATATGATTACATGAAATGTTCAAAATTAGAAACAGTGAAATGTAAGTTAATTATTGAGCTATCATTTTGTATCTACTTATCCAGAAAAAAAATAACAAATAGGAAATTGCATAGTTTCGGATACTGGTAGATATTTATAGTATAGGAACACTCATGTTCCGGCACTGTTTTAAGGAGTGGGGTCTGGCTGAGGCGCTCTGGACAGCAATTTGGCATACTTATTCAAGTTAATTACATGAATTTCTATAATGCAGTAATTTTGCTCCAAGGTCAACAATCTAAGGGAATTCTCACAAAAGTTCATAGAGAGATATATTAAGATGTGTTGGCTTTATTTTTTATAACTATTATAGTGTTTGTGGAAAAGGGAAGTTGGAGGCAACTTGACTGTCCATCACTGGAAGACATAGGCAAAATGGTCTGCATGCACATGCTGGAATATTATGTAGTCATTAGAAGCAAAAATTTACACATATATACCTAATAATACATAATATGTTCATTGGTCTTTAGTATTTACAGCCTAGTGAGAAAGGGAATAAATAAAATGTTACTATCTCTATCCACACACTCACATAAATACATATACATGTATAAAACATATACATACACATACATACATATCACATCTCACTAAAGCAGTGAGATGGCAATGATAAATTATGATATATATGTGAAATATTTATATATATTGCTTTCATAAGAGAAATATGAATATTGCAATAGCATAAATAAACAAGACACCTTAGAATGTATCACTATTGCCTACAGCTAGGCTAGGAGAAAAGAGAGGAGATTATAGGAACAAAAAACAGAAAGAATGAAAAAAAGAAAACCAGACTAACAGACTCACCAAGATAAAGTGCATGGGTCAATAATAATCTATTTTTAAGTAAAAAGTACAATGAACACAAATGTCTGCATTATGCTCCCAAAATAAAGTTGAATATCTAAGTCATCAATTACTGTCATCTTAGGGATCTGTGTTGTGAGCCAAAACAAGTAATTCTAGACCAAAAAAAAGTCATTGTTACATATAAATAAGCAATCATGTTAATACTACAAAGCTAGTGTCAGCAATTATGCGTATAGCAAGAAGACGATATGGCAGAGTGTGGGCTGAGGAAAGGACTAGAGTGCAAAATAAAGGTCATAAAATCAAAATGAAGGGATATGAAAGATAAATGGTGTCATATGACTCCTCCATATCTGTTATAAAGAACTACTAATTGCTGAATTTGTCTGAATTTCCTTTGGAAAACATTGAGCAAGTCACATGATGTATCTTGGTTTGAGCCAAGCTGGGACAAGAACACTGCAATGATGACTGCTGTGAATGAGGTCAATGTTTGCCTGGTGTATGAGAAGTTAGGAGCTTTTTAAATAGTTTTTATTAAGCTAATATTGGTTTAATAATTGCATTATAGAAGTATAAGCACCTCCATTTTTGTGGATAGAAAAGAATAGACAAATTTTAAAATATTATCCAATTTTAAGTTAAATTTTAATGCAATCTGTAGTAAAACTTTTAACTTAAAACTTGAATTACTCTACTTAAAAATCAAAGGAATTTTAATATCCAATTGTAAGGAGACATTGATTAATGTTTAGTACCATTCTGAAGCTTAATTAGCTAAACACAATTTACATTTTAAAAAGCATTTATAAATTTAATATATTCAATTTATTTTTAATTATTTAAATTGTTTGACTACCAAACTAGATCTTCTCAAGCACTAAAGTAAATCTTATAAATCAATTACATTCAACTTATAAGTAAGTTGATTAAATTTTCTCTAGTGTTTCAAAACTCTTTAAATTTAGAATAACTTAAGGATAAAATTATAAGTCTAAATTACTGTTATTGATTTTAAGATCAGAGATGCATTCCCTTAGACACTTTGACACCAATTTTCTGAACATTTAAAGTAAAACATTTTAGATTTAAAGCATCAAATATAGGACCTCCCTGGTGGTGCAGCTGTTAAGCTCTGTGCTGTGGAGCTGTCGGGAGTTCAACGCCCGGCCAGGGAGATTCCCACATGGCGTGACAAGACCTCTCCTTCCTCACCCGCTGCTCCTCTCAGCAGTGTATTTCCATCCATCTGCCTGTTCTGCTCCCCACTCTGTCTCTGGTGAACCCTCTCACCGCCACATGCCTCTGGCCTGAACCCCAGTTTGTATGCATAAATAAATAAATCTTTAAAAAATATATAAAAATAAAGTATCAAATATACACATATTCCTTAATATAATATCATAGAATATATAATATAATAGATTTATCATTCTAACAATGGTTTTATATTCCTTGTCGTTAATACATATTTTCAAACTATGTAAAAATAGATAACTGTCTTCTCATTTTAAGCAAGTTCATGTTTCCATTATTGCATTGCTACCTAACAATTAGAAAGACTCCCAGCTAGGGCACTGGTTTAGACATTGCTCACAAAAGCAGCATACTATCTACTATCATAAAGATCATATAAAAGAAATTCATCTTTTAAAGGGTTTAAGAATTACATCCATATTCTTGTGTTCAAGTCACATGAATCTTCAAACTGGAGTAAAAATTATCAGTAATATTATTCGCTAATCCATCTGTGCTCTATATATATATATATATATTCAACTCTCTTCTTAACGCTAAGTAACTTTACCATTGGCATATTTTACAAAACTCCATCTGCTTATGTAGTCATAACTTATAGTTATTCTCATGAGGAATAAATAATATCAGTCCCTTTGTCTTTGACCCCCTAGCTTAGAAGTTGAAGTTCTAGCTGGGATATACTACAGTTATGTGGATAAGAAATAGTTGTTGGAGCAGTAAGATCAAAAAGAACCCAACTGCTTCATAAGAAAGAGAGATGATTTTGCTGTGTCCCAGACGTTCTGGAAAGTTGTGTCCTCATTGTCATTGAGTTCCAGGTATTTTTTAATTTCTTCTTTGATCTCTTCATTGATCCACTGGTTTTCCAGTAATGTGGGTTTCAGTCTCCATGAGGTAAGGAGGTTTCTTTTTTCCTTTCTATGATTTATTTCCAGTTTGACTCCTTTATGATCGGAGAAGAAGGCTGGTACGATTTTGATCTTAGTGTATCTGTTGAGGTTTGTTTTGT
>PVIJ01006267.1:0-93989 GCA_004024925.1 Scalopus aquaticus | reverse complement strand
GGGGGGGGGGGGTTGGAGGCGGGCGGAGGGAAGGAAAAGGGCACAAAATGGAATAGAAAAGAACACAAGGGACCATGGAGATGGATCATGGGTGAATTGGTGGTGGGCTACCCAAGGGGAATACAAAATGTAAAAGACATAAATAACAATAGAAATACATATTTAAAAAAAAAAATTCCAAACAGGTTCAGTGTTAGAAAGAGCAATGATGAACCAAGAGCTTAAGAAATTAAAAAAAAAAAGAAGGGGCAGTAATTTAGGGATTAGTATATGAGAGCTACAAATGAATAGTAGGACCCAATTATAACCTTATGACATGAGATTTAAAGGTGGATTTTTTAATTGAGGTAACATTAGCTGACAATGTTGCTTGCGTTTTAGAGGTATAGGATCTCCCCCTTCAGGTGGTGATACTACACCACACCCTCCTCCACAACACCCAGTGTCCACCACTACAGTCCACTGTGCTCTGATCTCAACTTTGTTCTCACCTATCCCATTCCCTCAGCCCCTTGATTACTTAGTCAGATTTCTAGGGCTTGTTAACCTTTAAATTGCTTGAAGCTGTGTTTGTTTTCCCCTCTATTCCACATATAAGTGACATCATCTGGTATTTGTATTTCTCCTTCTGGCTTATTTTGTTTAGCATAATCCCCTCCAGCCCCATCCATGTTGTCACAAATGGCAAGAGTTTACCTTTTTAAATAGCCGAGTAGTATTCTATTTTGTTTTATACCATATCTTCCTGGCACACTCATTTGTTTTTAGTCACCTAGGTAGTTTCCACAGGTAGGATTTATTTTATGTACATTGGTTTACATTGGAATTTTGAAAGTACAGGATCCGCATTTCAGCTATAGTCAATGCAGTGCACCTTCCTGTCACCCTAGTCTACCACCATAGTCCTTTGTGCTCTCTCCACACTTTGTTATCACCCCTCTTGCGTCCCCTCTGGATGCTACAGTTCTATTGTCGGCTTGCAAGGATTAGTTCATAAACTTGCCTTAATCTGACCCTTTGTTTTGTTTCTTTATATTCCACATATAAGTGACACCATCCATTGTTTTTCTTTTTCTTTCTGACTTATTTCACTTGGCATAATCCCTTCCAGCTCCATCCATGTTGCCACAAATGGCACTGGGTTTACCTTTTTGATTGCTGAATAATATTCCACTGTGTTTATATACCCCCATGTTCTCAATTCACTATCGGTTTTTTTTTGGTACTTAGGTTGTTTCCATATCTTGGCTATTGTAAATAGTGCTGCAATAAACGTAGGAGTGCAGGTTTCCTTTTGATTTAGTGTTTCTGAATTCTTTGGGTAGAGACTTATAGGTGGTATTACTGGGTCTTATGGCTTCATTTCTAATCTTTTCAGAAATCTCCATACTGTTTTCCACAGGGGCTAGCCAATCTACATTAAGGTTGGTTTTTACACAGGAAGAAGGAAGGCTGTCTGGAAGCAGCAATGAGAAACAAATATATCTATCGCACCTTTATGCCTGAGAACTGTAAGGGAAAAAGCAGCTAGTTTTTGAGAAGGTTGGAGGGGATACAGTGTTCTCATAGAAAAGGTCACATTCCACAAAGCAAAAGAAAACTTTTCAAGAAGAAGATGAGGATATGAAGGGTTTTGATGAAGATAGCATGTTACTTTCAGAGAGCACAATGTAAAGTTTCAGAAATTAAGTAAACAACAGATGTGCAAAGTATCATGAAGATTAAAACCCAGGAAATGAGTAGTACACTGGAAATTAGTTTTCTTGTAGAGAGTGACATAAATAAGGAACTAATGGCATAATGAAATTAATTTTGATCACTTTAGGGCAGACAATCGTTGAGATAAGTGTTCTGAACTACTCTGCCTTTTTTTTTAATGTATATATTTTTATTGTTATTTATATCTTTTACATTTTGTATTCCCCTTGGGTAACCCACCACCACTTCACCCGTGATCCATCTCCGTGGTCCCTTGTGTTCTTTTCTACTCCATTTTGTGCCCTTACCACCCCACCCCCCAACCCGCTGAGTGTCTCTCTCCTATTTGGTTTCCCTATAGTCCTGTTATAAGTGAAACCATTCGACAGTTTTCTCTTTCTTTCTAGCTTATTTCACTGAGTATGATCCCCTCTAATTCCATCCATGTCGCTGCAAATTGCATGTGTTTCTCTTCTTTGAATGCTGAATAGTATTCCATTATGTATATGTACCACATCTTCTTGATCCAATCATCTATTTTTGGACATCTGGGTTGCTTCCATGCCTTTGCTATTGTGAACAGTGCCGCAATGAACATACAGGTGCACGTATCCTTTTGAACTAGAGTTTTTGTGTTCTTTGGCTCTACTCTGTCCTTTAAAATGTGCCTGAAGAGGGCCTCCCCGGTGGTGCAGTGGTTGAGCGCTGCGCTGTGGAGCTGTCGGCAGCGGAGACGCGAGTTCGACGCCCGGCCAGGGAGAATCCCACATGGCGCGCAGACCTCTCCTGCCTCGCCCGCTGCTCCCCTCAGCAGTGTATTTCTGATCTGCCTGTTCTGCTCCCCGCTCTGTCTCTGGTGAACCCTCTCGCCGCCGTACGCCTCTGGCCTGTACCCCAGCTTGTATGTATAAATTAAAAAAAAATAATAATAATAAAATAAAATAAAATGTGCCTGAAGAGATATGGAATAACTGTCTTTATCCTAATGTGCCATTTTATTCCCAGTATGGTGTACACATCTGAAGGTGAACTGCAATGATTCTCCCCTCCTCTTCATGAGTACAAGCAGAACCTGTGACATGTTTCTAAACAAAAGATATTGTAAAAATTTTGTGGTAACACACCATAGAAGACTTCATCTTAGCAGACCAGAGTGAAAGTCTCTGCAGATTTGATGAAATAATCACTCATGCTGAAGATGTCCATGTGGAAAACTATGCACCTCTGGGAACTGTGACTAGCACCTATAACCTGAGGGTAGGCTCTAGCCGACAGCAAAAAGCCAGAGGTCTCAGTCATACAATCTCAAGGATAATAATTCTGCCAACAACATGAATATACTTGGAAGCAGATTCTCCCCCAATAAAGACTAGATGAAAATGTGGCCCAGACAGCACCTTGATCACAGCCTTATGAAACCCTGAGCAAATGAACCAATTAAGCTATGCACAGAAATCATGATAATAAATGTGTCCTTTCAAACTGAAAATTGTGGTAACTTATTTCAGAGTAATAGAAAATTAATACACCTATAAGAATTTCTGTTGACTCACTGAAGGCAGAAAGAATAACCAAAGAAGTCAGATGATGACCAAAGTCTCTCTTGATTCCTTTAATGAACAAAAAAGCTCTAGGGGACGTGTTCTTAATATGGCTGCAGGTTAATGAATACATGACTTCAGTTGGAGCATATGGTAAATTAGAAAACTAAGAACATAGTATGTGGGGAAGATAATACGGGCATCCTGGGTTTTCTGCTCAAGTTTTCTGTAAACCCAAAACTCTAAAAAATAACACCCATAAAAAAAATTTTTAAGAAGTCAATTTAAAGTCAAATCCTAGAAGGCCCCACATGCCACACTACTAGAGAGGTATATAATCAATGTGTACATTTCTAAGGAAAGTAGACTTAATATGATCTCTGCTTTAGGAAAATAATCCTCATTACAGTACCAAAAAAAAAAAAAAAGGTTTGAAGAAGAGAAATTGGAGACCAGTAAGTAGATATCCATTACGTTATTTCACATGAGTGTCTGAATTAGGACAGTTTAACAAGGACAAAAAGGTAAGTTCTCCCAGAGGTTTAAGTGACAGTATGTGGCACCTGATTAGATGTAGGAAAAGAAGCTGTTCCAAAGTGGACTCAGATATTTCTAGTCAAAGATACTAGGAAGAAAAGAAGGTAATACTTGCCATTAAGTGAGACTAAAAACAAAGAATGTTTCTGGAAGGAAAAGATCGTGCACACCAATACAAGAAAGACAACAGTGAAAAACAAAGAAGAAAGGAAAAGATAAAAAAAAATGCAAAGCAAATACAGACAAGTACTAATATCGCTGAAATCGTCTCGAGTTGCTGGTTCGCTCATGCAAAAAAGGCCTCGAGTGCAAAGGGTTAAAATATATAAAATGCTTTTGGAGTACTCAAGATAGTTAAATTACTATGTGCAAACATGTCCAGTCCGTCCCTGAAGTTAAAAATTTTAGCCATTGGGGCCTCCCCGGTGGCGCAGCGGTTAAGCGCTGCGCTGTGGAGCTGTCGGCAGCAGTGACGCGAGTTCGACGCCCGGCCGGGGAGAATCCCACATGGCACGGCAGACCTCTCCTGCCTCGCCCGCTGCTCCCCTCAACAGTGTAGTTCTGATCTGCCTGTTCTGCTACCCGCTCTGTCTCTGGTGAACCCTCTCGCCGCCCCACACCTCTGGCCTGTACCCAGCTTGTATGTATAAATAAAATAAATCTGTAAAAAAAAAAAAAAAAAAAAAAAAAAATTTTAGCCATTTTTAAAAAAGAAACTAATATTAGAAATAACTTAACTCTGCATCTTCCTCTCTGCCTACATTGTTACACATAGAAAAAAGTCCCAACTTGCTCATATGGCTTGTTTAAAGTTACCAATTATCAGAAGGACCTATTAATAGAGTAGAATCTAGGTCTAAGCCTCTCAGTCTACTTCATATTCTCAATTATCTTAGAGGTAGTTCTACTTCCATAAGTCAATTATCGATGTGCCCTTATCGTCAGAAATGGCCACATGGGCATGCAAGTATTTGGAGTTTTCTTCTGTATTTTTTTTCTTTTTCTTACAGAAAACATAGATTTTGCTGCGGTATGTAAAAGAAGCCATATATAGCAACAACTAGCAGAGTAAAAAAGGAACCAGGCAACCTATTTCTGAAGAAAATTTGACAATAAATTAAGCCCTAATAACTGCCTTTAAGGATTTATATCAACAGTGCCACATTCATCCCACATAGATAGCATTCATCACTTTAGGTACGGGGATACCTATCACCAGTGACTAAAACGATTATCAAGCTACAGTAGGCATTTTAAACTGTTATCTAATTTATAAGAAAAACATTCCCCATAGGGCCTCCATGGTGCACAAGGGGTTAAGTCTCAGCAGTATGATGCTATCAGCAGCCACTGCAGTAGGAGTTCCATCCCCAGCCAGGGAGATTGACACAAGGCAAAACAGACCTCTCCTGTCTCCTCTGCTGCTCCCCTCAGCAGTGTATTTCAGTCAGTCTGCCTGTTCTGCTCCCCACTCTGTCTCTGGTGAATCCGCTGACCCATCCTACACCTCTGGCCTAAACCCCAGCCCTTGTATGCCTAAATAAATAAATCTTTTTAAAAAAATTCCCCATAAATACATTCCCCATCAATTTTCACAGATGAGAGAATTCTTCTAGTAATTTATGCCTTCAATTTTATAGGGCAAGCCAGGAAACATACCGACCATGCTCAACATAATTTCAATGGGAAAATGCACTTAGAATTCAAACCAAAAAATTACTTCATGACTTAAGACTATTCTGAGTTTTCAGAGCACTTAATTCAGACTAGCCACATTACAAGTGTTCAACAGTCTTCCATTATACTGACAACAGATCGATTTGTACTGTAAGATGTCTTGTGACCACTCCTTTCTCTGAACGTATAATAGAATGAATTAACATGTAAATTATTTAAAGTATTCAAATATTTAAATCTGTTGTCTTCTTTAGTTAATACCATAAGCTTTCCTTTCAAGCAGAAAGTTATTCCACAGTTACTAGTATGCAACTGTTATTATGGCAACATTTGTGGGAAAGAGACTGTTATAAGATTAAATCTCTTTCTTAGCAAAACAGAAAGTGGGCATATCTATGACATACAATAAGTATTCTCTAGTTTTGTTTGGCAAAGGAGATGATCCATTGCAACACAAATGGTGATTTGTTAAATGTCTTGGCCTAGGGTAGAAAAACTGAGTTTTGGGAAAAAAATAAGCAGAAAGCTGAATATGAAAGGAAAACTAACTTTAAAAAAAGTAAAAGATTGGCACTTTCTAAACTAGCAAAATTAAGTTATACACTCATTTAGTTGAAGGATGTTCCTGCTTGACCTCAAGTAATTTATCATATCCCTATCCAACAATCAAGAGGCTTCATTTTCATAAACATTTTTCTAAAACAAATACGAATAACACCAATCAACTGAAACAGTATTTGGATCAAGTTCTAACATATCACTTAGTCAATTGTCCAAATACATCAAATCTGTTTTAGAAAATAATCAAAACCAAATAGAAGGACAATTTTCTAAAATAATATATAGAAAATAACGGAATTTTTAAATTATTTCAACTGTGCTTTCCATGTAAAGAGGTCAGTGGAAAATGCACAAGTGCTTTCATAACAATTATTTTTCTGACACTATTAAAAATGTGTCTTATTGTAAATAAACATTTCATGAATTCCTAGCTATACTCAAGACTTCTCTGACAAAACCTTACCTTGATTATAAAGTCTCAATATTAAGGACCACAACTTATATTTTGTTCTATTTACTTCAGATATCTTCTTTGTATAATTTTGAAAATCCTAACTGGGTGAGAAATTCTTTAAAGACCAGGACTATAGATGCTGGGGGGAAAGGATGTCCTGAACAAACTCCACATACAGGTTTTATGGATCCCACCCGCACCCTAGACCAAAGAGATCCAAGACACCAGGGGTTGCAAACCCCATAATGTCATCCATACTGAAGGGAGGATTGCTAGGAACTGAGGGTGGAGTTAAGCAGTCAGGCTTGGTATATAACCAGACACTCGGCTTGGGGAGGGGGCTGTTTGGTTTTTCAGCGTACTATTGGGGTTCCAGCTCAGCAGAACTGGTAGGACATATTCACCAATTTATCTTTTTTTCTCCAAGTTATTCCTTTCTTCATTTCTCCTTTACTTGTAAATAAACCCTTTATTAACCTTTTTGCATGTGCCTACAGTTGAGTCTTATTATTTGTCCCTTTTAAGTGCGCAGATGAGGACCCATAGTCAGGCAACCCATTTCACATTGGGTTGCCCTGTAACGTATCTTCTATTTCTCAGGCATCTATGTCTAAAAAATCAGCACTAGCAAAATCGAAAAGGCAAATACTGTACAGAAAACAGACGAGTTAGTAAACCAGTTTTGCCACCTACTAGTTGGATGAACTTTGCTGTAAATTTTTTATCAGAAAAATAGAAATAAAAAATATCCTCGAATGTTATTTTAACAATTCAATTAAGATAATAGGTTTAAAGCACACACTAAGTATACCACTACAGATAAGAGTAATCTAAAGCTGTAAAAAGCTTAAAAATATTTCTTGTTAGTAAAAATCTTCCCCAAAATCACATAAAAATCTTTTTATTCTTTACCAGAAAACTTTAATAAACCTTGTTCCCATCTCATATTATAAGAATTACATATAGTAGAATAAAATATACCAGAGCTCATATTATTTTTTTTTCTTTCTACTACTACCAAATCACACTCATAGTCACAGCACTAATTTCCTATAAGGAAGGAAATTGACATAGTTCATTTTGCAATTTACTTGCTTAATGAACATTTTAGTGATAACCAGCCTGGACTGCAGTTTCTACACATAAGCAAAATCTGTTAAATGAGCACTGTGAGGTAAAACGAAATTTATAAACTAAATTTTATTTTAATCTTAGTTCAACACTCTTCCTAAACCTAAACAGTTAATATAACACATCTTTAAATTTCTAAGCAAAAATCTACATCATCTTTTAGAATTATTTTCTAGACTATGAAAAACATGAGGAAGATATGATCAAATAAGGATTATGTATTAATATTATAATAAAAATATGTAAATCCAACCATACAAGAGCTTCAGTATCTTTAAAAGGATGAATAAGTAAGCCAACAATCTTTAAAATGAGGGATCTCATTAATGTGATAGCTAATCCAAAGATTCACAATGCAAAACACAGTTATTAGTCAGAATTTTCAGCAGACCCTCTCAATAGTTCTCAAAAGCGACTCTCAATAAAACCATCAAAAATGCTAAAACAAAAAACATGAAATGACAACAGAGAAACCCTGTGGTATAAGGATTTTTTTTTAAATACCCGTATAGTCTGTAAGTCAAAACTAAATTTTGAAAAGAAAATGTTTTCCTATTCTAGGTAAAGTTCCACAGATACCCAGTTCCATAGATAGGTCACTCATTTTAAGAAAGCATCATTCTACATTATCATGAAGACATCATATATAACAACAACAACAAACACTTTCCTCTCCTATTTAAAGTATTATAAAATTTACAAATTAGAGGGATTATCAGAGATTTCATCTGTAGAAAAAGAAAATTTGCAGTTATGTCACTAGGACCCTCAAGGTAATTTTCAATTATTACTTCCTATTAAAAAAATTTAACAAGCTAAATTCTACATAAAAGTTTAATCAAACTAAAACAGAAACCATCATTGAAACCATTCCTATTTAACTTCAACATTGAAAAGTAGTCCAACGAAGAATAGTCTTACTGTTCTAGAATCAGAGAATGGATTGTATTCATCAAGTCCTGGTGGAACGTTTCTTGTCACTTGTGTAACTGATGGGTCCTGAAACAAAATTTGAAGACAAGGGGATTACTCATCCTTTATGACACAATTTTGGTATTTACAAAGTATTTGCTTTATCTGTACTACTGGTCATCCATCAAGTTAACAGAGGGAAATAGAGTAAGATTATCCAACTACTCAGTTCCATTCCAACAAAGGTGAAATTTAAACCCACAACCCTCACACCCTCAAAGAAAAACATGAAATCTGGGTTAGATGCAAATCAGCTGCTTAGCTATTATATAAAGAATGAACGTAAACCACTTCCTAATATTGATAGGTAGGTGGAACTAAATTTGTGTAAGGGCATCTTAGCAAATCTTGGGGAAATCCACCATCTTTTCCTGTGGGTTACACAAAAAGCTTGTGTTCCCCCTTTCTTTTATAATTATTTTCAAACAGTTTTTCACACTGTAGACTTAAGCACCATATTACAAATTAGTATCTTATACTTTCAACATCTAGAGCATTAAGCAACTCTTATTTGTTTTATTTTACTTCAGTATCTCCCTTTGACTGCAGTTTATCTTTCCACAAGATGCTCAACTGTTTCCCCTTTTCCCAGTATAATATATTACCCACACAGTACTAGTTCATCACAGTACTAGTTAATTTTAGGCTTTCATATAAATAACTAAATCACAAGAATCCTACATATCTATTTCTTTTGATCATGAATGCAAAACTCAAACATAATGAACTCTTTTTTTTTTAAAAGATTTATTTATTTATGCATACAAGCTGGGGTGTAGGCCAGAGTGTGGGGTGGTGAGAGGATTCACCAGAGACAGAGTGGGGAGCAGAACAGGCAGATCAACTGAAGTACACTGCTGAGGGGAGCAGCGGGTGAGGCAGGAGAGGTCTGCTGCGCCATGTGGGAAGCTCCCTGGCTGGTTATCAAACTCATGCTGCAGTGGCTCTGGAAAGCTTCATAGTGCTGCGCTTAACCCATTGCGCCACCAGGGAGGCCCCATCAAACATAATGAACTCTTAGAATGAACTACATAGTGTGAAAAACATTTGCAAATGGTAATTCAGCCATTAGCCTTGGTATCCCTAATCTCAAATTTTGGTGCTCATCAGAATCAAAACAAGAGATTGCTGTACCCTACCCCCAGAGTTTCTGATTCAGTTAGGCATAGGGTAGAACCTGAGAATCTGCATTTTCTAACAACTTCTCAGGTGATGTTGCTACTAATCTGAAGATCATTGCTTTCTTGCCTATATTGTACCTTCTCTAGTTATATTACTCAACACAAACATCAGTTATTTCCAAAATTAAAAGGTAATCTTGTAATTCTCTTCCTCTAACCCCTCCCCCATCCCTCATTTAGTTCAGATATTTTAGCAGCTCTCCGCTAATTATAAAATATAAATTCCTCAAAATGTGACTACAAGGCTTCTGACTCTCTAGTCTAGCCTCTGCCTACCTTTTCAGTCTCACCAACTGTCTCATAACCACCCTCACCTTGCCAGATCCTTCTCCCTTAACAAATAAAACAAACTACTGCATGAGGAGCCCAGCGTTGGCAAAAAGGATAAATAAAAAGTATGACAGACAAAAAATAAAGGCCTTAGGCTTACTTAATAAGAAGTAACTAAGAAATCACTTTACTTCCCAGGATCCACCTCCCACATATTTGAAACTTGTGAGGAACAGGGAAATTATCAAGATGGAACCGTGCCTCAAAGGAAAATGAAAAAGCCAGAAGTGTCAATGTTTTAATCCAATTTTTCAAGTTGACATTGCTGTTGTTAATTTAATTTAGAGGGGTAGTTAGGGAGAACAAGCAGATTTAGAAAATCTACATGGTCTGGCTGCAGTCTCAATGGCCACGCCAACCACCATTTACAAAATCAGGTGGCTTATGTGTCCTCAGATACCATATTATGTCTTAGCATATATTCTTCTAGTGGAAAAACTCCTTCAGACAGGATCAATCTAACTCCTCCTCCTCCTTAAAGATTCAATCCAAAGACTATTTCATGTGTTAGTGAACCTCCTGATGCCTTCCCACTTACTAAGTCTCTCCATCCCAGGTTCAGTGGTTGGTATATATCCTCATTAACATTTCACTTAAGATTTGAATGAAGATCACCATCGTTTTTTCCCCAAATAAGATTGTGACTTCTATGATACAAGAATTAGGTAAATAGGTGTTTTGTTTGTTTTGTTTTAATCATACATGTCTGGTAATATCCTGTTTCTTTAGTCATTATTACTAACCCAAGGGGGAAAAAAATCCAGAGAAAAACAGACAAGATAGTAGCAGTAGTAATAATTAAGAAATACTTACTGAAAAAATGAGGATAAATATGAAGACAGTTAAAAAGAGTGAGGCAAAATGGACCATGCTGCTTTGGTGGTGGATGTAGTATGGCAACATGCATCTGAAGAAGTATGAACAGGTATGACCTATACCCCTAAATATACAGTGTTGTAAACTAATCTTACCTCAATAAATAGTACAATTTTAAAATAAACTGCTATGTTACATATTGTATGTTTTAATTGTTTCAAAAACTGCCTATATTCAAATCCGAGTTCCACTAATGAAATGCCATTTTTCTTATTTCACTGTGACTCAGTTTATACATTAGAAAATGTATCATATAGCTCATGAGTTACTACACATGAAGTGCTTACTAGTTACTACTCATGGAAAATACACAGTAGTAGCTTAAGTTCTCAATACCAGCAAGAAGCTAAGAATCAAACAAAATAAGCTCTCCATCTAACTGAGATGTTTAGACTAGCACATCTTCTGTAATTAACAGGAAAAAAAAAAACCCACCCACATCCACCCATATCCACCGACTAAAGAAGGCAATCAGAAGCAGTTCTTTAGCCAACTTGTGTGTCATGTGACTTTAGCTACATATGAAAGAATAAGGAATTGACCTCTGTGAAGCCTAGCAGATGGCAAAAGAACTGACTATACTGGATGAGTAACCAATTGTTTTTTCTTCAGGAGCCTAGAGATGAAACAAAGATCATCAATTAGTAGCAGCAGTAGAAGCAGACACTAGTCATGGGAGACACAAAGTTTTCATAAGGTGTCCAGAAAAGGGAATAGGGAGCAGTACATACAGCATTTGAGAACAACGGCAATTATACTGGTCAACAAATTTTCACAAAAGTCGTGTTACTGAAATAAAATTAGTCATTTCCTATCAATTTGTATGTGCTCAACATGAATATGACAATCAGATTCTAATTTTGGCTCTAGTTTTTTTGGTAAATCTGCAATAAATGGATGTTTACATCATAAAATGCATGCCAATAATAATAGGCCTATGGTCAATACCTGTAAAAAATCAAGTCATAGACTACTTCTTTGATTTCTTCACTTGTCTCTTGTACAGCTGTTCAGGAGCATCTCTGGGGAGTGTCCAGCAGTAGTCAGCCAGCATTGTAGTGAACCATTTCCCCTGGCATCTTTGTTCCATTGATGCGTTATCTTGATGAAAATGTTCGCTATGTTCATCAGTAACCATACCACATTTTCAGGGAAGAAATCCAGATGGGAATGAAGGAAGTGGATCTTCAGAGATAAATTGCAGCCAAGTTTCTGATACTGCATCAACATGTCTTCTACCAGTTCCTGGTAGTTTTCTGCCCTAATATTCCCAAGAAAGTTTGTAGACACTAGGCAAAAAGTATTCCATGCTTGTTTCACATCACCCTGCAGCAAGATGTTGAACCGGTCATCTCAATGCAGACAGAATGTTTGAGTAGACTATTCTCGACTTCTTTGGCTTCATTATTCGGCCGGAAAGAGGAGGAACCAAGCAGAAGTAACAGTTTTTCATGTGGTTGCTTGGCTCTCTCCACTGCATCGGGACTGCAAACGGCATTGATGGTCTTTTGCCATTTAACCACTGTGAAAGCTGCGTTGTACATGCAGCACAGCATATATGCAGGGCCCGAGGCTTCTCTTGGTCACCAACCTTGCATCCGAAGGAAAGATGATAAGCCTTCTTCACTTGAGAAGTGACACTTTTCTTCTGGTTGGCAAATGTCACTTCCCCACAAATAGAGCAGAAATTGTCCACACTAGTAACGCACTTTTGAGGCATTACTGTTCTGTATTGTGCCTAAGTGGATAAAATCATAACGGTTCTATGGAACAGTAGTTTAAACTGTCTTGCACAAAGTCTGAAATATCTTCAATGCTCAACCTTTCCAACAGGGTTTTATCTAGTGCACTGCTGACGTCAACTTACTTCAGCAGCGGCCTTGGCAGTGGTATTGATTGCATCAGAAAATGATGCAATCAACTCTGGATGATGTGTGCCTGATAGTATTATGCAATGTGATGCAATATTACATCATTCTAGGCTGATTTAGGATATAGTTTCAGTCCTACTGGATAAATTTACACAGTGAAACATATAAAATGAATTATATATCTTCAAAACGAGAGCTAATAAAAAATTTTCAGGGTTATATTCACGTTGAGCACACCAAGATACTACAGATTAGGGCCTTTTTAAGTCAGTTATGATCTCACTATTGACCAGTGTTACCGAGAGTTTCCAAAAAATCACTATAGCAAAAACAAGGCCAATAGAGTGAAAGCAAAAACAGAGCCAACAGAATGACGGCATATTCTAGTGGATAATGACTTGGTGTAATAGTTTTTATATTGTCTGTCGATTTTCAAAAGGACCTCAGGGTGAAGGAAAACAGAGAAGTGTGGGAGGGGCAGAAGATTGGAAAACTGAGCACATCTCCAGTCCTAAAATTGTAACAAGTGGAACCAATACTCTATAATTCTGCATCTATTAAATGACTATGACTTTCACATAAATTCAATAATTTTTATAGATAAGTTTTTAAAAATCTGTAATTCTAAAAATGAAATTCTAATTTAAAGAATACTAGCATAGGACATATTTCAAGTACTCAGGATATCTTATTTTAAAAAATAAAGTTCAGATACTCATGGTTCCTAGGATTTCTGCCATGGATTGAGCATCATTTGTCCATTCTCTATAAAATGCGCATAAGTATTCCATCACTTACAAAATATGTAGATAGGGCAAGGGGAATTAGTCAGATTTTCAAAAGATTTCTAATTTAATATTAGGAAGTTTAATGACATTAAGTATATTTAGCAAAATCTTTCTCACACCAGATTCTAAGTATGGAAATTTACTGATCCATAGTGTACATAAAGATTCCCACATCCTTATATTCAAACTGCTTTTAAATCACCATTTAATTTTTTTTTTATAAAATCTTTTTTTTTAAAGATTTATTTATTTATACATACGAGCTGGGGTACAGGCCAGAGGCATGGGGCGGCGAGAGGGTTCACCAGAGACAGAGTGGGGAGCAGAACAGGCAGATCAGAAATACACTGCTGAGGGGAGCAGCGGGCGAGGCAGGAGAGGTCTGCCGCACCATGTGGGATTGTCCCCGGCCTGGCGTCAAACTCACGTTGCAAGCTGTTGACAGTTCCACAGCGCAGCACTCAACCGCTGCGCCACCAGGGGGGCCCAAACCACCATTTAATTTAACCCTAATTTCACTTTCTTCTCATCTTTCCATTTAAGAGGTAAGAGAGTAGAAACATAACTAATCTTTTCTTTTTTTTTTTAAGATTTATTTACTTATGCATACAAGCTGGGATACAGGCCAGAAGCATGGGGTGGTGAGAGGGCTCACCAGAGACAGAGTGGGGAGCAGAACAGGCAGATTGACAGAAAAGAAATATAACGGATCCTTTATTTTTATTAATGTTATATATTCTCTACAGTTCAAAAGTTTAAGCCAACTTGACAAAACCTATGTGGGAGGAAAAAAAAAACCTTCATATCTAAGCTGTCTCTTCCCATTTTTTTTTTTCAAGATTACACTATCAGTTAACTGTCTCTTCTCAACAGGATGCCTCATATCTACATTACAAGTCTCAATCATCTTTAGAGTGCACACAGCAAAGAAAAACAAAAACATTACTTCAACCACAATCATTCTCAAGCTTCTATTAGCCACTCCTCTCTCACCCTTCTTCCTGTCACTTCTCCATCTTTCCCACCTCTTTCCTGGCAGATCAAACTTTCAGTATTTCTTATATGTAGACTGTAATAGCCTTACCACTCTCCCTCCTATCTTCTGACCCACCCCAACCTAATCTTCGCAGTGAAGCTGAATAAGTTTTACTCAAAATAACTTGCTCATGTCACACATATAAATTTCATTATTGTAAAGTAAAGCAAATAAAGCTTGACTTATGTCTCAGTAATCAAAGAACACATGTAAGGCCTTTGAAATTTTACAAAAATTTGGGAATGGGCAGGAATAATTGGAAAATTATTTATGAGATATGAGATAGACATTGCAAAGTTGGTTAAATTTGCACCATCTATGTAAGTGACTATAAGAAATGAGGACAAACCAGCAGTAACTATTGAAGTCTTTCATCACACACAATTACAATGCAAAAGTCACCTACTAGTATAGTAATACATCTTATTCATCAAGACTGGTGCTGTGCAATATGGTGGCAACTAGCCACATATATAGCTCTTGAAATGTAACTAGTCCAATTGAAATGTGCTAAAAATACAAAACACACTATGCTTCTGATTTCAAAGATAGCATAAACAATGTAAAATATCTCAATTTTTTGTAATGTGTCAACAATATTTTGTAAAAAAAATTCACCTACTTTTTTTTCATGTCTCTACTAGAAAATTCTTAAGTACATATGTGGCACAAATTCTGTATCTATTGGACAGGGCTGATCTAGGAATTTGAATTTGTTCAAGGCTGTTACATTAAAATTACACTTTCATACAATTGAGCAAATTCAATAGCAAAAGGAAGCAACAAATCAGACTTAAAGATAAATTTCCTCTAAGTTTTTCAATATTATAAAAGATGACAAGAGACCTGATCAGACGTTTTCCAAATCAATGATTTTATATTACACAGTAACAGATGTTCACTACATTTTTTCACATGAGATCCCATAAGACAATAATTAGAACCTTAAAGCAAACATTTAGAAGAAAATGTATATTTATAATTCTATCAATGATGTCTACAGGAAATTGAAGGCCAAATAAAGCAAAACAGATTCAAAGAGAGAAAGAAAAGTCATCCAGTTTAGTACAATACTAGAATTTATCTCATCTACCTTTGGAGGGAGTCTGACTTAGATTCTAGACCCCTTCTTTCACTAGATTAGCTTAGAGATGTTTAATTTGCCCTAGTCTTATACCTAATAAACGACATAGTCAGAATGCAAATCCTATTTTAACTCCAAAGAGTGTTTTAGGAGGAAATACATTAAGAAATACAAACTTTCTTAAAAGAAAACAGTATTTTGTCAAAAAAAAAGTGAGATTAAATACTGCATTGTTCCACAAAACTAATTAAAATACTCTTTAATAACAATGTTTAATCCAATCAATATTACAAACTAAATTAGGCAACTTGATTAAATAAGAAAAGTTCAAGTTAGGTACAATGAGAGGTCCTACCTTCAGAATTTATTTAATTCCTAGTCCATGCTTTCTAGAGCTACTGTTTTCATATAAATTTAGTGATAAATACTGAGAATTTCATTTACTTGTAGTACTTTCTATAAAAAAATAAAAAAGGAACTAAAGGGAAGCCATTAAAAATCTCAGCAAGACTCTAAAACTACATCTACCTTATATACCTTAGTATAAGAAGTGCTTAATAATTGCTAGTACTTAGTCAATAAATCATAATTTTGAAACACTGACATTCATAGCAAAAATTTTGACAGTTTTATGCAAACCTAAAAGGACTCACAAACAAATTTTTGTGGACCCAAATCAGTCCTTAGTAAATTATAAGTAACTGAAGTAATCATATCCAAGTCAATTTATCTCATAGACAGGGCACTGAAAGACACGGCAATTTGAAACTTAACAAACCACACTTTAAATTGCACTATTTGTCACTGTTAACATTAGATGCCAAAAAATAATATGGAACCCACCTAAATGCCCATTGATGAATGAATGAGTAAAGAAGATGTAGTTTGTATGGCCTCATTAAATACAGAGAAATGTTCATTAGAAAGGAGGTAAAGAGGAAAGAGGTAATGAAATTTGCAGTTAAAAACTACACTGACACCAGAGTGTGAATAATTACAAATTAGATATTTTATTTTACCATCCTATTATACTAAATCATAAAAATTTCTTCTAAAATTTGAGAAATTGTGCGGGTAACTGAGCTAGGGGTCCCCCAACATTAACACACCAAAATCTAAAGACAATATGGAAAAAAAAAGTTGATTACTAAGAATGAAAAGTATTTTGTTATGTCTGTTCAACTGACGTACACAGTCTATCATTTTTTACCACTTATGAATGAGCCACTGAATTGATATCCTAAGGATGAGTGAACAGCAAGGTCCTCTCATATAAATATTTTCCAATAAACTTCCAAGAGATCTATGCATAAAAAAATGTTTTAACATACATACATAATGGTTCTCCACCAAGATTAATGGGTATTCTGTCATTAAGATACCAGAACAATTACCTCCAAATGTGCCAAGCAAAGCCCTGTGAATTTTTTCAATTTTTTAATTTTTTAAAAGATCTTAGTATTCTGGTCATATTATTTGCAGTCAACTTTCAATGCAGTCTTTCCACTGGAGAGTAAATGTATTACTCACATAACATTTTCTTAAAAAACAAATTCCAAATGATGGTTAAGCTCCCCAGGTTAGTATTTACAATCACAGCATCACCAAATCTAAGCTTTCCCCACTAAATGGGGAAGGAAATGTTCAGAGTTTGTGTTCAGTGAAGTTCAAAAAGTAATCATAACTAAAAACTATTAGACAAATATAAAAATATTATATTTTCTTTTTAAAAATCATGAACATTAAATAAGTAGTGAACAATTTTCCAATATTTAAACAAAATCTACATCACAAGGTGATTTGTCATAAGAATGAAATAATCTCTATTATTCTCAGTTCAAGTTGCTATATACACACACACACACACACACACACACACACACACACACACACACTTGCTTTAAAATTCCTATGCTGGTTAAGACAACTACTAATTTATATGTTTTCTTTTTGTTACTATTTTTGCTAATACCAAAAACTTCAAAAGTTAATAAAAATTAGAGTCTGCCTTAGAAAATATAGGCAATTTAGGGATGATACAAAGGCTGAGAATAATCACATGTTGCAACCAAAGAAAATCTTGAACCATTATTTCCTTTATCTGTTATTTTAAGAGCTTCCCCTCTTTGGGATGATTTAAAAGAAAAAACAAGGATATTAAGAAATGTTTTTCAAAATACAAAATACAACAGCTAGAGCAAATATTAAAGACAAAGAAAGTTAAACAATTTGCCCAAGGTTTACCTGGAAAAAAGATGGAGAAACAGATATCTGGCTCTAGAATCACCCTTTACCTTACTGCCCTCTGCTAGAAGAAAGCAAACTTCTGCCAACTTCATTTACTAATTTCTCTAATTCCCCTAACACAAGGCTAAAACACAAATTCCTTTCTGCAATATATTATATATAATTAATCATTTTCTTATGACCTTAACTCTAAATGGTCATTAAGTTCCCCTGATATTTAAATACAGACATTTTCATAAAATTTTTTAAACAAAAAGATATGTAATATCTTCAAAGCTCAGAGATTACGTTAATTTGCATTTTACAATATGCCATTAATTTGTAAGCAATTCACTAAAATTTATAATTTGAGATGCTAAAAATTAGGAATAGTAAGTCATAAATAAAACTATAAATTGGATTAAATTAACCTACATCTAGGAAAACTGCCAAATGGTAGTAAAGTCACGCTACAGTACACCATCCCCAAGTCATGATTGGCTGATATTCCCGATGTTCTTTTCTATTACCTACCACTTTCACTTCTGACCATTTTCACATATTCCAAATCACAATGAGAGTTCTAACCACCACTAGAGAACTCCCACAGGTAAAATAGTTGCCAATCATATTTACACAACTCTGCCACAGCTTATTTCTCTTAGAAAAAATGGAAACTTCCAGTATTTGTTATATTTCTACAACATGCATTGTTTTTGACTGTTTGAAAGCAAAAAATAGCTTAATAGTTAAATTTACTAATCACATACATTCAAATGTCAAACATGGGGCCTCCCTGGTGGCGCTGTGGTTAAGCGCTGCACTGTGGAGCTATGGCCAGCGGTGACTCAAGTTTGACACCCGGCAGGGGAGATTCCCACATGGTGCGGCAGACCTCTCCTGCCTCGCCCACTGCTCCCCTCAGCAGTGTGTTTCTGTTGATCTGCCTGTTCTGCTCCCCAGTCTGTCTCCGGTGAACCCTCTCGCTGCCCCACGCCTCTGTCCTGTACCCTATCTTGTATGCATAAATTTAAAAAATCTTAAAAAAAAATTTTTTTAATTTTTTAAAAGTCAAACTTATTTTTTCTTCTCTATCAAGTTAAAATTATGGCTGCATGCTGTAACAAATCCCTTCACCTAGTTTGATATGATCAATATGCAATGTTTGATCACACTAAGACCTCAAAATATACAATTTTATGATATGCTTGTATCTTTTATTAATTTAACCATTTCCAGTATTTTTGCTTACATGCAAAAATATATTCAGCAATTGATCTATACCCTATAAAACAAGTGTGAGAGCTTCTTTGTGAAATAGGCAAAATATCAATTTGGCAGCATTGATAATGTGTTCATAATTACATTCTAAAAACAAGTATAAACCCATTATTATACAGTTTAACAAAACAATGAATCAAGCAGCAATTTAGAAGCAGTTGCAACACTAGTTCTGGCAATTTCAGAAGTTGTGCAAGCTAATACATAATCTCTAAGGACACTCATCAGGTATTTGGGAGCCATTTTTTTATAAAATATAAAGGATTTTCCTAAATAAAAGATCTCATTTCTTTTACCAGAGCTTACATTAGGAAAGATTATAGATGACAGGGTTCTTTGTTTTACTCCCAGGATGATAATATGAATGTTATCTAGAATGCCACTAAACCCACAGGGCCCTGTGACTTGGGTGCGACTATGGCAGAGTCAAGCATGGACTGCATCAGAAAATACACAGAGGTAAGTCAGCCATCATCATCATTAAGCAATATGTGGGTAAAAAGGAATGACTGGAGGCTATGCTCTGGTCACAGGAGGCTGCCACACAATTTTCAGGGCTGCAGACTTCACACACAGTGGGAGGAGAGAGAAGAGAGCTGAGCAGTGTGGAGCCACACAGCCTTGACTGAAGGGAAACATGTGCAGAGGAACTGGGGTACTCACAAAGGCTAGGTCCCCAGTGAATAGAACATGAAAGTGAAATGGGCTGCACACCTCTTCCCCTATCCCTGGGGACTGGTGTTGACCTCAGGAAGCACACTGACAGCATGCAGACACCCATGTCTGGAACCCTAGAGAGAAGGGATATCTACAATGTCACACACACGTTAGCAATCCTCCCAAGAAATTCTCAACAGTAACTAGACCACTTCAGACCTGCTCCTCACCCCCATCCCCAAATCCTGATGCAGCAACTGCCAGATGAAGTCTCTTAACCAATGAAAGAGGGGAAGCAAAAAAAAAAAATCTAAAATCAAAACGATAGCACCAGCTGCTGGAAAAGTAGAAGTAATGCAATGGTTATGTGACTGCTACATATACTTTAAAAAAAAAAAAAAAAAAAAAAAAAAAAAAAAAAAAAAAAAAAAAAAAAAAAAAAAAAAAAAAACCAAGGACACCAAAGACACAAAATGAGTAAACAAAAAAATACAGCACATACGGCACATGAAATCAACAAGGGAGTATGTCATAACAAGGAGTGGACAATTCTCCTGAACCCAAACCCAAAGACTTTTATCTTCCTACAAAATAGAGAATTCAAAACTGCCATGATTAAAGGAATTCAAAGAAATGGAAGAAAATGCAAAAAAGCAAGTCAAAGTGATATAACTATTCAAACATAATCAAAGAGGTACAATAAAATTCAGAAAAATGAATGTAATGAAAAATAAATGAACAAGAAACAGAAAAACTGAAGTTTTAAATAAAAAAGTAACAGTTGTGGGATATGGAAGGTCAATAGAAGAGATACAAAATTCTGACAAAAGCTATGGAAGTATAATAGACCAAATGGAGGTTCGAAACAGTGACCTCAATATAATAATGCAATGGACCCAGATGAAAGAAGAGAAACACAAAAGATAAAAATGAAGAAATACTTCCAGAACTACCCAACACCATTAGCAGAGGCAACATAAAGATAGTGGGTATTCCAAAAGGGGGAGAGAGAAGGGCTCAGAGAATATATTCAAAGAGGTAATAGAGGAAAACGTTACCATACATGCAGGAGGAACCAAATATACAAGTCCATGAACCAAAATGAACATCTTGTTATCTAAATGTAGTAAGACCTACACCAAATATGCAGTTGTGAAACTACTAAGAACTCAAAACAAAAAGGATATTTAAAATGGCTAAAAAAAAAAAAAAACCCAGATAATCAATAAAAATACTCCCATCAGGCTTTCATCACACTTCTTGAGGAAACCCATGAGCAAAGAGAGAATGAAATGATTTATTTTAAATATGAAAACTGCCAGCTAAGAATGCTATACCCAGGCAAGACTCTCCTCCAGATATGAGGGTGAAATAATGGCCTACCCAGTTAAACATAAGTTGAAGGAATTTGCAAACACTAGATGTTACAAGAAATGTTGAAAAGAGCTCTCCTAGCTAATTCAAAGAGAATATAAACATGCACATGCAAACACACACACAGAGTAAGAAAATGAATAAACATAAAATTAAATAAAGATGGAAGCTGTAAATCCTCATGCATCAATAATCACCCTAAATATAAATTGAATTCACCAATCAAAAGGCAGGCAGTGACTAGTGGGAACCAGCTTTCTGTTGTCTCCAGAAGACCCATCTAAACTCCAAAGATAAATATAGGCTCAACATAAATGGTTGAAAATAATCTTACAAGCAAATGGGACCGGACAAGCCACAAGAGAAGTGATACTATATTAGATAAAATAGACTTCCAGCCTAAAAGGTAACAAAAGACAGTTGGACAACATATAATGATTAAGGGATCAATATATCAGGAAGCCAAACACCCATCTATATCTACATACATATATATGTGTATATATGCACCAAGTGAATCAGCATCAAAATATGTAAGGCAAATATATATACATATATGCACATACACACACACACACAAATGTGTTAAATTCATGAAGATTGGAATCATATCAACTATCTTCTCTGATCGCAATGGTATAAACAAGAAATCAACTCCAAGGAAAAGTGTGAAGAGGCAAGAACAACCTCTAACCAAAGCCTGTACAGAGCTTTATCTCTGTGTCCAGCACCTACATCACATGGCTGTCAGAACTATGACCAAGAAAAGGCTGAAGAGGATGCGAAAGAAGATAAAGCCAAGGTGAAGGATGAACCACAGAGAAGATATCCAAGGTTATCTGCTAAATCTGCTCCGCCAAAGGAGGCTAAGCCTAAAAAGACCCTGCAATGGAAAAAGGTACCCAAAGGGAAAAAAGTTAAAGCTGATGCTGGCAAAAGGGGAATAATCCTGCAGAAATAGAGGTGCCAAAACAGATGAGGCACAAAAAGCTGAAGGTGCTGGAAATGCAAGCGAAGTATGTGGATTTTTTTATCACTACGTACTGCTCATGACTGTACAATTTTAAATACTATTAGTATCAAGTTTTACAAAAATGAATTTTGTCTTACTTATTAAGTTATATAATTAGCACAAAGAACACTTAATTGTTGTTTGGGGAATGAGCATACGTCACTAACAGAATGCCTCTGAAGCTGAATTACTGTGGGGAGTGGAGGGAACCTTTCCCTTTGAGAGATTTCTTGGTTCCCAGGAGGAGGGGACTACACACTAGTAGCCACCTTGGCACCAACACCTTGTGATGTTAAAAAGCTGAAATGTTTGTATGTCTTCCTTTCCCTCTTTGCCTTCAGCATAGACTTAACTCCCTTAAACCCAGAGAAACCTGTTGAGACCTGACTCCAAAAAAAAAGTTATCAGTATGTCAGGCAATTTGGAATTGCCAGTGTCACCAACTGAGATGGCATTCCTCAAAAAAGCAGTGATTCCAGGTTGCAGATTTTGACCCTTCAGACTGATAAACCTTGCATTTTCATTTTATTAACTGAAAATGAGGCTCAGTTTGTCAGAAGTCATTAAACATGCTAAATGGAAAATCTCAACCCTTACTCTAAACTCCCCTTGTTCAGAGCATTAAATGAAATTTTCATCAAGATATACAGTGGATTTCTGATTTTGATAGTCCAATGTAGAGTTTGAAAGTCATATACTATTAATTATTTTCTACCCATATTCTGCTGGAATACCATGTTTATAAAATAGCATTTTAATAAAGCGGGCGGGGGAGGGGAAATCAAACACAAAAAGAAAGCAGAAAAAAACCTTTAGTATGTACAGACTGAACAACATAATACTGAATAAGTCTATAGAGTGAATGAGAAAATCAAAAGTGAAATCATAAATATCTGGAAACAAATGAAAATGAAGATATGACCTACAAAACCTATGGGACACAGTGCAAACAGACTAAGAAGAAAGGGTAGCAAAACAGGTCCATATCAAGAAATAATTAAGAGTTCAAATAATCTAACCTTACATCTTAAAGAACAAATGAAATCAAAAGCCCATAGAAGGAAATAAAAATTATATAAGAAATGAATAAAATTTAAAAATTCAAAAAAAAAATAAATGAAATAAAAGAAAAAGCCAAAAACTAATTCTCTGGGGAAAAAAATTAAACTGACTTACAACAAAAGGGAGAAAACTGTAACAAAACAGAACCTAAAATGAAAAAAGTTACAACACACATCTCAAGAACTGAGGATCCTAACAGTTTATTATTAACATCTATATGCCAATAAACTGAATAACTAGAAGAAATGGAAAAATTCATAGAAATATACAACTTTCTGAGACTGAAGGAGGAAGAGAAAACCTGAACAGATACACAAGAAAATTGAAACAGTAATCAAGAGTTTCCTAAAAAACAAAAGCCCAGGACCAGATGGTTTCACTAGTGAGTTCTACCAAACCTTCAAAGAGTAGTAATACCTTATCATTCTCAATCTCTTCCGAAAAATTGAGGAAGAGGGAATGTTCCCGAATACATTTTATGGGGCCAACATTACTCTGATAACAAGAGCAGACAAGGGCTTCACAAAAAAAAAAAAAAAAAAAAGAATAAGAAGAAAGTTACAGACCAATATTCCTAATGAACTCAGATGCATAAATGCTAAATAAAGTATGAGTATTAGTAAATCACATTCAACAATCCATTAAAAAGTTCATATATCATGACCAAGAAGGATTTATTCCAAGGATACAAGGATTTTTCAATGTCTGCAGACTGATCAATGTATTAATAATTCACCATAACAGGTAAAAATCTTACATCAATAAACACAGAAAAAACATTTGATAAGATTCCACATCCATTTATGATGAAAACTCTCAAGAAATGGGAGAAGAAACATACCTCAACATAACAAAGAACATAAATGACAAGCCTTTTTGCTAACATCATAATCAATGGTGAAAAACTGAAAACTTTTCCTCTAAGATAAGGTACAAAACAAGGAATGTCCACTTTCACCAATACTATACAATATAGTACTGAAGTCCTAGAGCAATTAGGCAAGAAAAAGATAAAAAAGGAATCCAAACTGGGAAAGAAAGTAATAAAACTATCACTATCTGTGTATGACATAATATTTATAGAAAACCCTAAAGACTTCCCAAAAGCCTACTAGAAAAAATCCATAAAGTGGAAGTTTACAAAATCAATCTACAAAAATCAATTACATTCCTACCTACAAACAATGAGAAATTTTTCAAAATTCCATTTACCATTGCAGCAAAAAGAATTAAAACCTAGGAGTAAACCGGAGGAGGAGGTGAAGGACCTGTACAATGAAAACTGTAAGACACTGTTGAAAGAAATAAGACACAAAGAAATGAAAAGATATTACCTTGTTCATAGATTAGAAGAATTAACATTGTTAAAATGGCCATTATACCCAAAGCAATATACAGCTTCAATGCAATCCTTAAAAGGTTCCAACGGCATTCTTCAAAGAAATAGAACATGGCTGAAATGTATATGGAACCACGAAAGCCCTCAAAAAAGCCAAAGCAATCCTCACAAAAAAAGAGCAAGAATGCTGATAACACAGACTTCAAAACTATACTACAAAGCTACAGAATAAAATAGAATAATAGAGTACAACTGAGAGTCTAGAAATAAACTTATATGGACAGTTAACCTATGATAAAGGAGCCAAGAGAATACAATGAAGAAAGGAAATTCTCAACAAATGATTCTGAGGAAACTGGACAGGCACATGCAAAGAATGAAACTAGACCACTCTCTCACACCATACACAAAAATTAACTCATAATAGATTAAAGGCTTCGATATAAGACCTGAGACCATAAAATTCAAAGAAGAAAACATACGTAAAACAATGGCTTCAGAATGTCTTTAGGAATTCAACTCTAACAGCAAGGGAAACAAAACCAAGAACAAACAAATGGGATACAGGAAATTCAAAAGGTTTTGTACAGTGAAAGAAACTCATTAAAATGGTAAGACATCTTATTAAATGGGAGAAAATATTTGCACTTCATACATCTGATAAAGGGCTGATATTCAAGGTCTACAAATAACTGATATAACTCAACAACAATCAAACACACATGCACCCATACACACACAAAATCAAGAATTGGGAAGAAGTGCTAAGTAGACACTTCTACAAAGAAGACACACAGGTGGCCAACAGGCAGATGAGAATGAAAAAAAAAAAATGCTCATCATTACTTCTCATCAGGGAAATGCAAATCAAAACCACTATGAGATACCTATGAGAATGACCCATATCAAAAAGACCAGAAACAAGAAGTGTTGGCGAGGATATAAAGAAAAGGTAACCTTCATACACTGCTGGTAGAAATGCAGAATGGTCCAGTCCCTATAGAAAACAATATGGAGGTTTCTCAAAACATTAAAAATAGATCTACCATATGATCCAGCAATTCCACTCCTTGGTATCTACCCAAAGAATGTAAAAGCACTAATTTAAAGGGTTATATGCGCTTCTTGCTCAATGTAGCACTATTCACAACAGCCAAGTTATGGAAACAACCAAAGTGCCCAAGAACAGATAAGTGGATTAAGAAGATGTGATATATACACATGGTGACGTATTCTCAGATATATATATATACACACACACACACACACACACACACACACACACACACACACACATATATATAAAGTTTTATATATAAAGATGAACTGCTGCCATTTGCCACAACATGGGTGGAACTGGGAGCAGTAATGCTAAGTGAAATAAGTCAGGAGAAGACAAAACCAGATGGTTTCACTCATGTGGAATTTAGAGAAACAAAACAAAGAGTCAGACAAAACCAATTCAAAAACCTGAAAAACCTGACTATACAATTGAGGCTACCAGTGGGGATAGAGGAACAGTGGGAAGCAAAGTGTAGAGGGGTGTCAATGGACTATAGTGGAGACCATGGGTGCCTTGGTGGTGGTATGGTAACATACATCTAAGGAAGTATAGTCTTACCTCTCAAGCATATACACTGTTGTAAACCAGTGTTACCTCAATAAAATAAGAAAAAAAAAAAAAAACAGAACGCCAAGAATATAGAGATTTCCAATGAGGATGCCAAGATCATTCAACAGGGAAAAAACAGGTTGTTCAACAAATGGTATTGGAACTAGACATTCACATGCCAAAGAAGTTCGCCTTTTACACCATCCACAAAAATTGACTCAAAATCATAAACATAAATGTAATAACTAAAACTAAAACTTTACATGAAAACAAAGGTTACATCTTCATTATCACAGACGGGCAAGGGATTCTTAGATACAGTATCAAAACAAAAACCACAAAATAAAATTTGGACTTATATTTTTTAACTTTTGTGTTTCAAAAACAACTAACTAAATAGAATACTTGTAAATCTTATTCCTGAGTAAAGGAACTATATATAGAATATATAAAAATCTCTTACAAGTCCATAACACAAAATACAAATACCCGATTTAAAAATAGACAAAAGATCTGATAATTCTCCAAATAAGACATACAAATATCCAGTAAGCACAGACATGTTCATTATCATACAGCCATTAGAGGAATGGAAATCAAAATCAGTGAGATACTTCCAATCCAATAGGATGGCTAGAATCAAAAACAGATAATAACAAGTGTAGCCAAGGATGTGAGAAAGTGGAATCCTTACTTACTGCTAGAGGGAATATAAAATGGTGCACTCACTTTCAGAAATAGTCTATCAGTTCCTCAAATGATTCAACATAGAGTTACTATATGGCCCAGCAATTCTACTCCTAGAAATATATACAAGATAATTTAAAAGAGGTGTTCAAACACAACTGGCACATGTTTACAGTAGCATTATTCATAATAGTCAAAAGATGAAGACAATCTAAATGTCCGTCAAGTGAGGAACTGGCATTGCTAATTCTTAAAAGGACCCAAAGCCAAAAGCCAAGAAGAGGATTATTGGATTGCTCTCCACACACAGGTCTACCAGGACTCCTTGTGAAAGTTCTTGCACAGGGTGGGGAACAGGGTCTCCAACACTGGTGCACAATGTGAAATCAGAGTGCAACAGGACAGGACAGGCTGCTTCAGTAGGAACAAATGAATAGAATAAAAGTGGTAAGGGGAACTGGTACAAAGTCAAATCCAACCTACCTCCATGTTGTCTTTTATTTCCCATACCTAGTGAAAGTTGCGAAGTTTCCCCTTGTGATTTAAAAAACATCTCACAGAGTGTAGATCTACATTACTCTACCCCCCAAAACTAAATACTGGTTTAATTCTATCATGTCAACCAGTGTTCTATCATTTAAACCTGTGTTAATTCTAATACAGTTTTAATTCAACCATGGTTTTGGCAAGAAAATACTGCCCTGCATTTACCTTTTGGCAACTCTGGTAAAAATAACAGACTCATGACACTTCAAATAATGGGGAAGGGAGGGTGTGTTTTAAAGATATTCAAAGAGATGCCAAATTTCAGAGAAGAGAATTCTTCAAGACATAGCGACATCTCATACAATTCAAGAGATCTAACACAAGATGGGAATTCTGGAAAATGACTCTCAGAAGCTGTCATTAGAGAAATACACTCCAGTGCTTCCTGATTAAGACATTATGGCTCTTTCCTCATATCTTTCCATGATTATTCCCACTCTAACTACCTGACTTCTCCATGCTTTCAGTTCACATCCTGAGAATAACTCAATTACCTATCATTATTCCTGTCAGGGCAAAATTTTTAGACCAAGTAATCATATCTGCTCCTGATTAGCTCAGAGACTGGCTTTCCTTGGACCAGGTACCCTTGAGAAGATCAGTCAGCAAGGTCAGGGTAGCAAGGGTCTCCCAAAAGAGATCATGATCATCTATGTGTAAGCAACCACTTCGGGTTGCTCCCTCAGTAGACTCTGAGGAGCCCCCAGAAATAAAGTCTCATCTCTAGTTGATAAGATTTCAAAACCAGTATCTAATGTATTAAAACATGGAAAAATTCATACGTTCTTAAGATGGTTCACACAGGTGGAAAAATAATTACTGAGATTCAAAATAGGAAAAAACTTGAAAGACAAAAATCTATACTTAGCACCTCTGCTAGGTCATCTAATTCTGCTTCCTTCAATTGCTAGGGAACTCCATACCAAAAAACACTGTCAGACTAACCTAAGAGATGAAAAAAACACTACCTTAGGACAAAATCTACCTTTATGTAAACTCTGCCATTAGCCTCAGATTTGATTTTTCCTGAAGCAAGAACAAGTTTACTCAACTAAGAATTCTTCAGGTATCTGAATATCTAATTTCCCTTCAGTCTTTCTGCAAACTAAACCTACTTAGTAATATAAATGTAAATTATTCTTTCTAGGATGTGGTTCCAGAACCATGACCATTCTGCCCTCTTTGGGCATACCCTACTTTGCTCAAATCATCCATCGAGTATACACCTGGGATTGAAGTCAGTATCTGTGGAACAGACACGAACAAAATACTATAGATTCACTTTCAGGAATTGATAACTGATCTTATTAATCGTGTGTGTGTGTGTGTAGCATTAAAAAAATTTTTTTCAGGGGCTACATCACACACTAATTCATATTAACATACTACAGTAAATTTCCTGGATCTGGATTCAGCACTACTAAACAGTAATTATAGTCTAAACACATTTTTATTAGCAAAAGAATAATTAACTTTTAAATTTTCTACAATACCATCTCAACTATGGTTATTGTTAAAGCCATGAAACCAAAATAAAACTGTGTTTAAATACCAATTTTTTCATGTAACATTTATGAGAACTACCCTGCCCACACTAGCAGTCTGCCATTATACCTGCCTGAGAGCTTTTACTGGCCATAGGAGATGCACAATCCAGACATGAGGTTTTCTAAATATCTTAAGAGTGCTGATCCAAAGCATCTGACTGTAAGTAATGAGAACCGTTTTTAAAAAGAATTGCATGTGTGCTTTAAGGGATAATGCGAATCCTGATAAAATTAGATGACGTTGTTACGGATTTTACCAGCCTAGACTTAAAAAGAACAGAGACATGTCAAAGTGAAAAGTCTTCTGGGCTTCCAACTTATAATCGGTAGGAAGCAGAATGAAAATGCTACTCTGCTGAAAACGGGTGGCATTACAGAAAAAAGAAAAAAAAGGACTTCTCAGAAAGTAGAGCCAAAGGCAAAACAAAATAGATTAGGTAAAGGGTTCTAGGTTGCACCACTGGACCTAATCAGAAACACCCATTGTCCCCAAAGTAGGGGACTCTGACAACATACGCTTGGCTAGATTTCAAGTTTGCTACTAACTAGCTACAGCTACATGTCTCCCACTCCTCCCCTATTTGAACTGAAGAATGTACTGAGGTTATCCTGTACCCTTCTCACCATTTTACACTGGGTAGATGTCGAAGCAGGAAAGACACCAGGAGAAGTTCTCCATGGAGCTAAGCAGATGGGTCAAAAGGAAAGGAGTCCTGGAGCCCTTGGTGGCTTTTTAAACTTTTAATAGTCTTTTAAGTGAGGCAGCCAGGTACAGGGCAGGAAGGGGGCTGGGATTGTAACACAGCAATAGATTGCTGAGACATGGTAAATAAAATAATTGGGCATCTTCATTTAATAAAATATAATCAGCAACTCAATACATGCTTTTAACAAATATCAACCTGAGGAAAAGAGAATGGAAACTCATGCAGTTGAAATGAAGGTAAAATACCATGAACCACTACACTATGTTCCAGGTTAAAGTTAGGTAGAGTTTACACAATCACAAAAGAAATTCTCAAAATCCCTCCCTAGAGCTATCCAAATTCTATACTTAAATTTTAAGGGGACAGGAGAGAAGCAATATCAACTTACAAATGAAAACAAAATGGATGAGATCCTTGAATAAAGGGTCACTTTTTAATAAGGCTTTCAATTTTCAACTTCAACTGAACTCTAAAGATACCACCTAAATTACTGTAACTTGAAAAACATAAAAGAATGTTGAATTGTGGGCCACTTTTTAAAAGATTACTTAAGTAGTGCAGAATTAATTTTTGAGACCAAACAAAATGGACATTGTCTCAATTTTAATAAGTTCTTTAATTGGGAGAAAGCACAGGTAGTGATAAGCACTACAATTCAGAAAACCTGAGTCTATTCTGGCAGGGTGACCTAAGGCAAACCACTTAATTATCTTTGGCCTAGATTCCTCAACTATGACCTACCAAACAGCTACTACTAACACTCCAGAAGATTCAAAAGGAATATGAATGTCACCAAATTAATAAGCTTATCTTAGAATATAGTTAACTAAAACTAAACGCAATTTGTAAATTACGTTTAATACCTCTTACTATTACCTAATTAGAGTCCCATGCAATGACATTATTACATGTTAAATGTATGTTCACCTAGTCCTATTAACAGTTTTAAGGAGAAGGTATTATTACCCTATTTTACAGAATAGTAAACTGAGGCATTGAAAGGCTAAATAACTTTCCAAGGTCTCACACCTGACAAAGTCTCACATCTGACAAAGTCAGATCAAATACAAGTATTTTTTAGTTAATACAACTCTTGAGTCAAAACTTTTAAATACCATCCTTTGCTATTTCTTCATAGAGCCTGAAGTCCAAGATCCAAATACAAAATGAGAATTCTGGTGTCACAAATGCAACCAAGTAGCTCATGTATTGGCAATCAGTCATGGACCAGACCTAGGAGATCTAATGCCAATTGTGCACCACCTACACCTGCATGTAAGACAAGGAGCAAGCTGGGGGATCTGGGCTTTGTTTTTTCAGTCACAGAATAAATAAGACCTGACATTAAGATTTTCCCTTCCCAGATTCGAAATTCCAATTCTATTTTTAAGTTAAATGTTATTTCCAAAATTATAAAGACTCAAGAACCATTCCTGCCATTCCTGTAACTAATAATCTATGTTCTATTGGATTACTATGCATTTCCAGTTATTACAAATTCCTTGATGCACAAAAACTTCAAATTCAATAAAATCACACACTTGAGCCTATCACAGCCACTACAACAAGCAAGCCTCCAAAAAAAAAAATTAAATGAACCCAGCAAATAATTAGACAGCTACTAGAATCAAGCAAACCACTGTAGTTATATTAGCTAAGGAGACTATCAGAAATTTTCATAATGTTGCTCAAATGAAAATTTGGGGGAAAGTGTTCCTAACAAAAAGTGAAAGAAATGGTATAGTACAGAAAAAGCAATGGAAATCAAATAGATTTTAATCAAGAAGCAGTTAGGATGACTGCAAAATGTGAAATATATATTTTAAATATAAACTTTATTTTCAAGTACTGAAGTGTTTCAATATTTGGAATTAAAAACAGATTTTAAAAGAAAACAGGAATCTAGGAACTTAAATAACAAGGACCAGAAATGCTACTTTTTCAAAAACTACATTTGCATAGAAGTAGAATGTATCACAAAGATACAAAATACTATGGATGTAAAACTTTGAGAAGAGGGAGGGGAGCTGAATATAAATGGAAATTTAAAGGTTACCGAAAACAGGGAAAGACCATGAATAGAAATATGTGTACAACCAAGTCATCTTTACGTGTAAATTTTGTCCTTTGAGTGCATCCATTTATAAAGAACAAAGAAGGTTTCTATTTTATGCTACAGTGAATGCTTACTTAAAGCTACTTTTGGGTTTAGATTTACTAAAGGGACTTTTGCATGGCAGAAGAGAAACTGTCATGGCAACATAAGATGTCACAAAAGAACAGTCTGGACCAATACTACAATGTCTTGCCCTAAGAAGAGAATCAACTATAAAAAATGAGCCACGAAATGGAATGGCCAAATAGAAAAGAGCCAAACAGCCAGATATTAAGTAAACATCATCAATGAATTACCTAGATTACCTAGATTAGAAAAAATTAACAGGTTCTTAATATTGTCTTTAAAATAGTTTAAAACAACACCCACTTGGCAAGTTATGAAATGAATCTTTAGGATGTCTATGATTTAAGAATAATCTCATTTTCCAACAAATAAAATGATGAATGCTAAATACTAAACTTGTGGGGGAGGAGGTTTCTCCTTAAGCTGTAACCTTATCTATAAAGCCCTGAAATTCCAAGCCAATTGTTAAGTTTTCTTCAGTGACATTAGCGGTAATGTAAGAGACCAATTCTAGTCTATAGTTCTAGAGTCAAGTAGTAACCAGGATCACTTCCTTCATAAAATTATCGGGCTCATAACCAGAACCGGGGTATTTTTTCTCCTCCAGGATTTTTACTAAGAGAGCAAACCAGGAGTAAAAATAGATAGAAACACAACAAGCCAGGAGTAACACTTGTGTGATCACAAATTAAAGTTACTACTTCACATTTCCAGAGGAAATTAAGAAGCAACTTCAACCATGAGTTGGAAACAAATCACATGTGCAAGCAGTTGCCTATTAAGAAAGCCCGAATACTTTTAAAGAGATATTTAGATGTTGCATTAATATAAGGGCAGATAATGAACTTAGTCGCCTGCCTTTGTTTCTGTGCCAAGCCCTTCTGACGCTGGGGCCGATAAGGTCAACTCCAAGAAGGAAAGAAGTTCCTGAGGGAAATGGTATCCTCATACAGCCCAGAGAGCCGGTGACGCACTAGGACTGGAAAGAGCCCATCGCTCACCTTACTAACAGCACTTGGTAGGAAGAGCATCGTCCACGTGCACTATTGTTTTCAGGTGTGTTTAATTTTAACTTCTGGTTTGATCTCAGTGCCTTCAACCTAGGCCTAATGAGGAAGGGATGCAGAGTGGGGCTAAGGATGGCAGCGCCGCTGGTGGTTTGGGGGCGCAACACAAGTTTAAAAAATAAAAACCTTTCTTTCCTTACAATTGCAGCGTACTCGGTGCCCTCACCTCTCCTCCACACCTCTGCCATCACCCCACGCAGCACTTAGCCGCCGCTGCCGCTTCGGGTTCCCTTGACGACAACCCCACCCGAGGGCGAGGCACCCTCGCAGCCTCCGGGCCCCTAGCCCGACCCGGCCCGCCACATTTGCCTGGCAGGTGACAACACCTGCCCCGGGTTCTCTCTCTGCCCGGTTCCCGGGAGAAGGACCAGGAACCCTCCCAGCTGTGGGCCCACTCCCGGAGGGCACGACTCTTCCCCAGCCCGGTGGTGGGGAGGGGCGGGGGACCGGTAGCCGGGGTGGTTCCACTCCCACCCCCAAACGAGTGACGCGGGGGCCGGGGTGCGACCCCTAAAAAGGGTGCGGCGGCCCCAAGCCCGGGTCTAGGCGGCTGAGCGCCCAGCGGCGGACGCAGTGGGCGCGAAGGAACTTGTCTGTTTTCACCACCAACGACGCGTCGCGCTGTGGGAGAAGATGGGGACGACGCTCACCTTGAAGGGATTGTTGAGATCCGGGTCCGCAAACGGGTTACTGTCGAAATCCGACATCTCTCCGCGCTCGGTGTCACCCACCCGACCCAGGCGCAGAGAGACAGACGAGGCGAGGCCGCCGCCCCCCTGCGCGCTCACGTCGCCGCCGCCGCCGCCGCCGCCGCCGCCGCCGAGCAGATCCGGGTGCAGCTCGCGGGGCCACCCAGCCGGCCGCGCCACTGAGCATGCCCGGTGCGACGGGCTCCCGGCCGGCGGCACGGCTCCCGTTCACCGTCCCGTTCTTCCAGATCTGGATCCAAAGGTCCGGGCTTTGGCTACGACCGAGTAGGGACTAGGGGCGGAGGGAGCTGGCCTTGGAGAGCGGAGGTGATCAGTCTCACGCTCCGTACATCCGACTCAGATTCCGCGTGCGACTGGGCTTGTTTATATTATCGTCGATTTAAAATCGTCGCCTTGTGACTGAGCGTGGCTTAGGAACGAGGTGCTACTTTGTGGGCATGAAAGACTCGCGCTGACCCCACAGGGTCCACTGGGCGCGCTGCCCGGGACGCAGGCTGCACACCTAGGGGGGAGCGGCTATTAAGCACGCCCCAGCGCGGGGCGCACAGGGCCAGGAGCTGGGTAGGCGCCGCACCTGTCTCCGGCGATGAGGTCCGGTGGGAGCCGGCTTCCGCTAATGAATTTTGCACACCCTGACCCCACCTGGGAATCCCAGCCTCCCGTTTTCCGGTCTCCGGGACTCTTAAGTTGCTGGCAAATCCTGGAGACCAGCTCGGGGATACGGTTCCGGACAGGATCCACGGAGGTTTGAGAAAGATAAGATTCAGCACCTGGGTCCTGCCCCCACTCCCATCCTCGGGAATCTGCAAAATGGCTACTTCGGAGACAGTGGGTGGAGGGAAGGGTCTCATCAAGTCCAGGAGATGAAGGCCTTCAATGTGGATAACAATAAGAAGCACTGTTTTTGTTTGTTGTTTGTTTGTTTTCTTCCAAGCTTTGGAGCACAGAATATACAGCTCTTGGTATTTTTTCCTGTTCGCTTCCCAACACCGAAGATGAGGTTACACCTCCCCCCCAAAAAAGCGTATGTGTAATGAATTGGTATTATTCGTTGCCTCATCCCTGAATTTAGAGGGCTTTGCATTACCCACTTTCATCTGCCTTCTGCTGTAAGGAAAAAAAAAAAGTAACAAATGAAACTACAAAGATCCCGAATTATTTTCACGTGGTACGTGCCTCAGTATTAGAAGGAACTAGAATTCAGCATCCGGGCCTATTGGGCTTCCACTATGCAAAGTCATCTGGGAAATTATCCTTTCCATTGTAAAAACAAGAGCTAGAGATGATGGATTTTAAAAAATGCTGAATTTCTCTGTGGGATCTAGGTTGAGATGCATGATAAGCTGCTTCCAGGTGGTCCACTGGGAGTGACAACCAGTAAGTGACAACAGAAACGATCATGGCAAGGCTGCAGGATTCTAGATATGAAAAATAGTCTATCATGTTCATCTTTCTATACTCAGCAGCTCCCTGGTGTCTAGTTGGCGACTTAATACTCAGAACGTGTGGGTTCAAATCCCAGTTATGAAACTATTTGTATTATGCCATCTTCCTTGAGTCTATAAAGGGCTGTTTAGGAATGACATGAAACAAGAAATAGAAAAGTGTCCTGCATGTACTTAATGCCTAACAAATACTGGTTGAATATTTGAAAATGGTAATGGGACCCAGATACTTTGTGCTTTTGATACTTACATGCTTTTACTCACCTCTCCTGAGCTTAAACTTGCCCAACTGATCTGATTCTTTCACCACTTTGACCCTCATTCCCTCTGCTGTCCTCCAAATGATTCAGTTAGCAGCTGTTTATTATGCATCTACCATGTTTCAAGACAATGAGAATCTGCTGAGTGCATTGCAGGGTGGAAATTTCCAGCTTGGTAGGAACTGAAATCCATCATCTTGCAGAGTTCCAGGTCCCCACAGTTGTTTCCAACTAATGAAAATCGCACCTGGTTCAAAGTTTTAAAGACTTCATTGTTATAGAATCACTTGAAATACTTGTCAACACAAATCTCCAACCTCTAGGATTTTGCTTTAAAATGAGGTAGGAGCCCTGGATCTGCATTTTTAAAATACATTCTTCATATACATTCTTTTACGTAAGCGCATAAATGAATTCACAGCATACAAACTGGTGTTTTTACTTTAAAATATTTTTTCCCTTTCCCCACATTAACAACTTTTTGTGTTGTTCCAATATTAAAATACTGTGTATCTACATTCAATTTACAATATAATGATATGCAAACACAATATACATTCATACAGACACACATGAAAAATGTATTACAAATTTTATTTTTCTTAGTGATACTGATGACACAATTTCTTAATGAGATGTTCATTGCCAAAAACAGGATCTAAGGTTTCTTATCCCAGTATACCATATGCATATTATTTTTATAATATAACTAATCCTTAAAATTAAGAACTATTTTAACAATTGTGAAATCAGCAAAAAGAACTCCAAGTGACTGTAATAGAGGTGATGTGGTGACCACTCTTCAAGAACACTGATGTAAGGATATTCAAATATATATCCACGATGAGCTTACTAATGTATGAGCTTTCATTAAATTTAGAATCATAAGACATGAGAGATGATCCCATTGGTTGAGATTTTCCCAAGAGTTGTTAATACACACACACATACACTTTAGAGAAAGTCCTGAGACAAAAGCTTTGAAACTCTGCGAATGCTAGTAATGAACAGTAGTCATTTGAGAGTGTTTCTTGTCAACCACAGCTGCAGCTCAAGTCAGAGGTGGCCAAAGGAATGTAACCTGTGGCACCAACAATATGCCACACCTCTTGACATATCCCTGTACTTTTCTAGGTTATAGACCTCAGGCACTTACACACACACATACACACAACTTCATCACTTTCACATCCTTAATACCACAGTCTCTGGCATAAAGTACAATAGAAACTTGAATAACTGCATGGATGAATGAGTGGATGGATAAATGGATGAGTGGACATTGTTAAAGAAATTTCTCTCATATCACGTTTGCATTCACCTAACAGCTTTTCTAACCTTTTCATTACTTGCTTTGTTAATAGTTTTTACCACATGCTGTAACTTTTGTTATATAATGCTTTATTTTCTCTCTGTAAATAAACACTGAAGTAAAAGTTTCTTAAAGTATTTTTTACAACAATAAAATATCTGTATTAAACTAAAATTAAAAGTTTGTCTCTTTCTGTCCATTGTAGGGTAAATAGAGGTTATCAGGTTTTTTCTGCCCTCCCACCATTAGCATTAATGATAGACACCTGTGGTCCGACACGCATGCCTGATGGCGGGCACCTGAAGTAGGGTGTGGGCGTGCATGAGTGGGCACAGTGGGGCCTGGAAGCTGAACTTATAAGAACAAAGCACAGCAGCAGAGGACATGGTAGAGTGTGGCGGAGTGTTGCAGAGTGCGGAGAGTACAGTGGGATATGTCAAGGGAACAGCTAAGACAACAAAAAGGCTTCTTGAACCAATGAACTTACCAGGTCCGGGATGGTTGCAGATCACCCATATTGTAACATACTTTTCACAATAAAAAGCACAGGAAGATAAATGATCATACAATAAGAGCAAAAAACATTTACTTAGGCAAGATTCTGAAGAAATTAATTACATTTTCACAAGGGTATTAGACCAGTTTCCTGATTAAATTGTCATTTGGTATACAAATGAATTTGAAAAATAAACTCAATGGAGATTTAGTGATGTGAGGTTTTTAAAATGATGCCAACACAAAAATAATCAGATTTAATCATTTATAGATCAATGAAATGAGGTTCCTAGAGCATTAGCTGAAGCTGAGAACTTAGACAGATCTAAATATGTCAGGGTAGCCTGTTGACAGGCTCACTGGCGTGTGACTTTAAGAAAACCAAGGAGCACCTTGTTTGAGAGGCTGGGGGATGTTCACCACCAGCCTCTAGGCCTGAGGCCTTAAAGCCACTGGGGAACAGAGACTTCTTTATTCTTCCATAGGCAACATGCCTGGTAGAGAAAGAGTTCTGCCCCAGAGGAGGGGATAGAGAAACCAGGCTTGCTCTGTGGACTGAGATTGAAGCTTGAAAGAGAGGACAATTCTGGGTGCAGAATGACAAGCATCAGGAGTGCCTTCCGGTCCAACCCTCAGAAACTCATGCCAAATTCCTAGGGAGAGAAAAGCTGTAATAGAGTAGAAGCTAAATAAAGATCTATTATCGCTAGTAACACAGCAAAGAACTGAAAAGAGCGCTGCTGCATACGAGAGAAGAAATACCTCATTTCAGAACCAATAACTTTGCTAATATTGGAAGAGTAAAAAGAAAACTGAGCGGCAGGGGAGAAATATGACACGTGTAGACAGAAGGGGGTGGTTATGATGGAATCCACAGAGAAAAGTGGTAACATCAAGTGAAGAGTGGTGGAGGGATCTGGGCAACCAGTTAGGAGGCAGAACTAGGATTAAAATCATTCTTCACACTTTCTGGATAGCAGGATCAAAAAGGGCATCTCCTAATCCTCTAACCATGTGGCTGTCTATATTAGCTCACACCACATGTACAGAATGCACTGATCCTTGCTAAACGACACTGATTTTTGTTCCTTCCTCCTACACGGTTTCTGGAAATTTGATGCCATTAAACATACAAATGAGACATACCATTGGGTATTTATCAGTATTGTTAAGGTGAAGAAAAATTAAAAATAAGAAAACTTGTTAGACTTGATTATTAAAATTCATATGTAAATATGTTTTATAATACAAATAACTAACATCTGCTGAAAGAAAGTTTTGTATTACCCTATGTCTTGTATCAGTTTGAAAAAAAGGTTGTGGAATGACACTGTGGTGCATTTCCCCACCAAACAAGCAAAAATCCAAAATTATTTAAGAAAAAATACAAAATATTAAAGTCAATTGGTTAAATCAACAGCGCTAACTCTATGTAAGGATTATAGAACCATTAAAATGAGATTTTTAAAAATGTGTGCTACCATGAAAGAAAAACTATAGTAATGAGTAGGAAAGGAGAGATACATAGATTAGAGATAAAACCTCATTATTAAAACATAAAATTTGAAGATACATGAAATATAGGCTTCTTCTACTTATTACTACATCTAAAATTTTCAAATGAACTCAAGAAAAACAATATGGCCTAGTTTTGACTTAAATGACATGTTAAAAAAATCTTCACAGGTCTTAGAATTTAAAAAATTGACTTCACAGGCAGAATAAATTGTCCAGAAACAAACAATTCTGTACCTTACCTTGTAAACCACTTTTCTTTTCCCATATATGTGGACCATGTATGTGAAGTATTGGGCCCGTAGTTACCTTTCTGAAAGGTCTTCGATAAAAGTTGATTGATGGTAAAATAATCCCCTTACTGCGTGCTCTTCCCAAAATTTAATTATCCCACTCAATGCAAAACAAAGTTCAGAGATTTAAATACAGCAGCAAGGAGACTCCTAAATATCTTCCTTTTTCTTACCAGTATTATTTATCCACAAATGTCTTAGCACCAAACATTGATACTGGCATTAATTATATTTTGATTTTATAATTAATTTCTTTTTGATCAGCAGGTACAAAAACACTTCTGGAGGGTGGCCTTTATCATAAGCAATAGTAGGGTGTAAGCTGGCCACACCAGAAAGGCCAAACATGTGACTTAGGGTAAAGGCCTTGAGTCACATGGATTCAGCTGACCTGGAAACTGCCCAGTTACATGGACAATCAATCAATTGTGCCTATGGAATGAAGCGCCAATAAAAACTCAACTTCCCCAGCTGATACTCCATGCAAATTGCCAAACATCAGTGGAGACTAGTGGGTACATCAGGCCACAGAAGACAACAAACGTTTTGCGTTTGGAATTCTCCTAAATGGTGCCATCAGTTTAGTTGATTTTAATTTGTCCCATTCCCTATAATAAACTATAATCATGAATATAATAACTTTCAGTGAATTCTATGAATCCTACTAATGAGCTATCAAAATTGTGGGTGATTTTGGGAAGCTCCCAAGTTTGAGTTGGTAGTAGAAGTGAGAGAAACCTTAAACTTTGCTGGGTTACTAATCTCCTAGCCTTGCAACTTATAGGTATGGCTTTCTTTGGTCCTCAGTTTGCCAACCTCTGTTCTACCTCATTAAAATACCTATTGCATTGGTATGCAGCATTGGTGTGCATATAATTTGTTGTGAGGCATGTAAAACAATTGCATCCAAACACGTTACATAGTCCACCAATCAAGATAAAATTTATAATTGTCAAATTTGGCAGATAATTTATATATACACAGACTAACTGAACTATAACATAATACATAATTGTGACAAATACACTGTTCAAAGCAATATATATATATATATATTATTGTATGTACTTCCCTATTTGCTGCCCATCTTCAATTAGAGTTTTTAAATGTTTGTGCCTTTGAAAAACTACAGTACTTTGTAAATCAAAGTTTCCTACAGTGCTATTGTAGTAAGCAAATCATCTCCTCAGCATGTGTTTAGGGCTACTAAGCAACATAATAGGAATCCTGACATGCCCCCAAAATATCACAGAAAACACTGGGTTATTAACACTCTTGAGTGCTCAGGAATTTTCCTAGGAAACAGGATGAATTTGTACCTTTGCTCTTTAAACAAAGGGACACCAAACAACATCTGTTTTTAAGATGTCTTTGTCAACATGTCTTGATGGTCAACAGTCCCCCCAGTCTTGTCAAACAGATTACCAAAAAAAGTCATATGAGAAGCAAGCTGCTTTCATTTTAAATCTGGTTTTCTTTGGCTTAGAAACTCAATTTTCTGTTCTTATATTCGTCTCAGTATTAGATATTTTTAAGACGGTAATACTCTCATTATATTATGTTCAATTATTAACCATGGATAATTTCTTTCTTTTTTTTTAAAGATTTATTTATTTATACATAAAAGCTGGGGTACAGGCCAGAGGCGCAGGGTGGCGAGAGGGTTCACCAGAGACAGAGCAGGGAGCAGAACAGCCAGATGGACAGAAACACACTGCTGAGGGGAGCAGCGGGCGAGGCAGGAGAGGTCTGCCGCACCATGTGGGACTCTCCCCGGCTGGGCATCGAACTTGCGCTGCTGCTGCTGACAGCTCCACAGCGCAGCACTTAACCTCTGCGCCACCGGAGAGGCCCTGGATAATTTATTTCTTTATTTGAATTTTCTATGGTAGCTATGGAGGACCACAAACTATATAATTTAATTGCAGAACTACCCTAACCGGTCATTAATATACTATAACTAAAATGTCTACTGACTAGATGGTCCCATATATATAAAATCAAAATATGTTCCATCTTTAACCAATTTCCTCCCTCTGGAATATTAGTAGAGAAACTATTACACCCTGACAATAACATCCACAGCTATTGGTTGGCACAGAACAAGTTCTATAAGAGGGTGGTCCTCAGGAAAGGGGAGTGTCCCAGGTTCCCTGCCTCACCCAAGGGAGGGTGGAGCTGAGCAGGAGAGATAAGAAGCTAGAGAAGAGAGAAAAAAAAGGACAGAGAGGAGAGAGGAAGAAAGGGAGCAGGATGGAGGCCAGAAGAGGCACAAGGAGCACAGAGACATTCGAAGAAGCTGCACTGGCCTGGACTGATTGAAACAGATGTGGGTGAGAGACCCGTGGGGAGGTGGCAATGGCAACATTGATCTTATCTTGATTTTGTCCTTTTCCTCCCAGAATTGTCTGGCTGTTTCTGACCCTTTTCTATGGGTCCCTGCCAAAAGGTGTTTTAGCCTTGTGGCAGGCTTTCAGGCCTTGCCTTGGGTCAATCCCATTTGGGTGGACTTTTGCCCACAAGGTGATGGGTAACTTTGGGTGCTTAGTTTAGAAACTATTATCTTCGTCTTTCTGTATTATTACACTAATTGTATTAAAGTTTCTTTTCCACTTAAGGTCTTATATGTTTTGTCCTGATGCAGCAGATGACAGAACCTATTTAGAAGGGGCAGATTTGGGGGTTCTGGGGCACTCTCCCTGCCCTGTAACAGTTCTACATAGTCAGGATGTTCATTTAATTTTTCACCCCTACCACCAATCTGACATCAGGGGAGAAGGTATAACTGAACTCAATGATTTCATTCTCTTAGTGTGTTTCTAGGCTATAAAAGGCACTGCCAAGGAGGTCTGCACAGATGACAAATATTTATTTCCTGGGACAAGAAAAGGAGACAGAGATACTGGCATTTCCAAAGATACTGTCTCATAGAGGGGATCGTGAGGTGAAGTGATATAGTATTGTTTAGTGCACAGGGGGTCTTCAGGGATGTCTTTGTTCCTGATCCAATCTCATCAGTCATTCCTTATTTCATGAGAAGGCAGCTGGAAAACATGAGTTTGTCATATAAATAAATGACTCTTACTTCAACTAGTTTTTATTTATGCACAAGAAGCTAGTATACAAGGTGACTTATGCCTGGTGACCTGGGCCAACAAGGAAAATTCCTTAATTCTTATTATCTTATGCTCAGAAGGGCACAATGAAGGGGGGGAACTCACATTTCTGCACTCTTCTCTTTCAACAGGCCCATTTCTAATCCCCCACAATATGGATAACACTGGTCTGTAATGCTAATAATTTTACTGAAGATTCGGGAATATTAAAAGAGACTTGTAACACACACGCAAAATAAAATTTTTTAAAAATGGGAATATAGATATTGGTCCCAGCATCAATCGGCCATTACCTTGTACTGAGGCTCCCTTATGCCTTTTTCCCTCGTTAGTTATCACAGCAGCCAATGCCATCTTACCTTCCACAATTATGGATTTCTCTGCCACCAATCAAGACAGAATATGAAGTCCTCTTTTCCCCTAATCCAATATCACCTTTATTGTTTCTCTAGGAAACTGAAAATAGGTGTATCATTTTTTTCAGGAGAGATTTCCCCATCCCCTAATCCAATATCACCTTTATTGTTTCTCTAGGAAACTGAAAATAGGTGTATCATTTTTTTCAGGAGAGATTTCCCCATCCTCACCCTCAGGGATCTTTTGGATCTCATAACCTATGCAAATGAAACAAGTAGTTGACAGTACATTTCAAAAACTCTGGTTCATTTATAAATGGCATCACATATGAGACATTAACTAGGGTATCTATGGTAGACTGTGACAATTCAATGCAAATTAATGTCATTCTCTGTCTTTCAGTGTGCAGAAAGGAGGAAATTAGACCTGTATGTCTCTTTTTGCATGACCCTAGTGTGATTTTGTGTGAGGAAATAACCAAATAATAGTAAAAACAAACAAACAAACAAAAAAACCTTATTTCTCAAAAACAATTCTTTTTGAATTATTAGAAAGATTTTCCCTCTAACTTTGCAATAGTTTCATTCTAGAAAGACATAATACAATTCAGATTGCTAAACAAAGCTTAATATCTCATTTAGAAACTGCATTTGGTTCAGGTTGTCCATAGAACAGTGGCCTGGTAACTGTTTACAACAAAATTGTTTTTAAAAGTCACCAAAGTAGCCAAACGAAGAACAAAGAGAAAGGAGCTCCAAGTTCAAGGACAAGTTTCAGAGTCCAAAAATACAGAAACTGCTCATAACTGTTCCCAATGGTTTTCCAGTTTCAGTAATTTCCCTCAGGCACCAATTACATAAGTCTTGGATGGATGAATTATCGAGTGGCTTATTTGTCCAGAAGGTCAGTTAGTCACACAAAGTTCAAAGGTGAAAAACACCAGTTAAAATAAAGCATGTTTATGTGTTTCTATTTCAAATACTTTCCTGACAATATTTAATATATTTTGTTATCGAAATGGCTGAAATATTATATAGATTATTCAAACAATAGATGTTAGCATCCACAGGTATTGGCTGGCACAGGGCAATTTCTATTGAATATTAGGCATTACTGAATATTAGGCATTAATACATTAGGAGAACAACAACACTACAATTACATGAAGCCTACATAAGACCCTTGTCTGTTTTGATCAAAACATGCTTATTTTATTACTCTTTGCAAAGAAACAAGTTGGAAATCAAAAACAAAAAAAATACAGATTTTTAAAGCACATTTTGGGAGTTATAGATTGTTTTTCTTTTTTCTAATTCATGAATGGCTTTTTTATTAATTCAATATTTTAAGTCTATTTTTCAGTTATTTTCCTAGATTTTTGAGATGGATGCTTTTTAGTTGTTTATTTTAAAAATGGTTTTAATGATAAAGGCATTTTCATCTACAAACTCACCATTATATAAGGAACCATTTACATGTGTTTCAAGTGTGGTACTCTCATTATAATTAATGTCCAAATGATCTGTAATTTCCATTTTAATTTTACAGTTTGGACTTAATAGTTATTTAACAGGGTGTCTTTTTTCATTTCAAAGGAGTTAGACATTTCTGCATTTCATGATCTGAGGATGTAGCCAATACAAATTATACCCTTTGCAATATTTCCTTTGAAGCTTAAAATATAACCCTTTATAAAATATTTCATAGCAATATGGAAAATGTGAGAATTCACTGCTTATATGGTACCTATGTATACAAATTTTTAAATAAAATCAAGTTTATTAATTATGTTAAGTAGGCTTAACAGAAAATCCCGGTGGATAAAGAATGAATGAGTGAACTGAAGAGAATGTATCAGTCACTCAAGATTATCAAGTTTGAGGAACAGGAAAAAAAAGAATGAGAAAAACTAAGAAAGAACTTTGGGACATCATGTTTAATGACAGTCTCAGGATAGTAAAGGAAGAGGAAGAGAGAAAGAAATGATGGTCAAGCCCAACCAAATTTGATGAAGGTCATTAATGAATCTATCCAAGATGTACAAAAGATTATAAGTAGGATAAACTCAAGAAGATCCAAACCTATACATATCAGAGGCAAACTGTCAAAAAACAGAGACAGAGAGAATCCTGAATTCACAAGTACAAGGGATACTCAATAAAATTCACAGGTGGCTTTTCATCAGAAACTATGGAGGCCAGAAGACAGAGGGATGATATATTCAGAGCTGAAAGAAGAAGAATTCTATATGCAACAAAACTAAGTGAGGGGAAATTCATACATTCCCAATAAAAATATCAAATTCCTCATTAGCAAACTTTCCCTATAAGAAATACCAAAGAGAATACATGCTGAAATGAAAGGACACTAGAAAATAATTCAAATTCACCTGAAGAAATAAAGAGCATTGGAAAAGGTAACTACATAGGTAAACATAAATTATTGTATAGAATATATTTTTGTCGCTTTTCTTCAGTCTGATTTTAAAATCAGTTGCATGAAGCAATAATTATAAAATTGTGTCCATGGACTTATGACATATAAATACATAGTCTCTATGACAATAATTACACAAAGGAGGGACATAGGAATGGAGCTAAATTGAGGCAAAGTTTTTATATATTGCTGAAATTAAGTTGCTAGTGATCCAAATTTGATTGTTGTAAGTTAAAAGATATTAATTGTAATTTGCTGGGCAACCACTAAGAAAATAAGTCAAAAAAGATACAGTGAAAGGAGTAAGGTATGAAATAATTTTCATCACTAGTCACTGGGGAAATACAGATCAAAACCACAATGATATATCACTTCTGTTCCAGCAGGATGACTATAATAAAAGAGAAGGACAATAATAAGTGGTGATAAGATGAGAAAAAACTAGAAAACTCATTTATTGCTTGTGAAAATAAAATATGGTGAGTCTCTTTAGAAAATATTATGTAGCTTCGCAAATGACTAAACATGGAGTTACTATATACTCCAGCAATCCCCCAATAGGTATATATAGCCATGATTATTGGAAACATTCACACAAAAACCTGTACATGAATGCTTATAGTTGCATTATACATAGTGGTCAAAAATAAGTAAATGTGGAATGTGGAATGTTCCTCCACTGCAAGCCTTAGATGTTGCTTTACATTTGAATATATGCAACAATTTTGTGCAGAATTTAAGGAGATAGTGAATGAGGGTGGAGAACTCAGAAGGTAAAATGTAGGATGGGAGAAAGGAAAATGACAAGAGAGGAAACAAAGGAGCAAAAGAGATGCCAAGATATTTCCCTATCAAGATGTCTGTGTCCTCCAGGCTTTCCTTCCTTCCAAGAAAATGAGTGTTTCTTCATATAAAAAGTGAAAGCAATAAAAAGGATGAAATTAGCATGTTCAATTATAACAGGGTGGTCCCCAGGAGAAAGGGTGTGTCCCAGGTTCCCTGTCCCACCTAAGGTAAGATGGAACTGAGCAGGATATAAGAAGCTTGAGAAGAGAGACAGGACACACACAGAGAGGAGACAGAAGACAGGAGGAGACGGAAGAAGGATGGAAGCCAGAAGAGGCCCAAGGAGCAGAGAGACTTGTAGAGAAGCTGCGCCGGCCTGGACTGACTGAAAGAGATGTGGGTGAGAGATCCATGGGGAAGTTAACGATGGTTATGTTGATTTTGGTTTCGATTTTGTTCTGTTCCTCTCAGAATTGTCTGACTGTTTCTGACCTTTTTGGATGGGTCCCTGCCGAAAGGTATTTTGGTTCCTCCCAGAATTGTCTGGCTGTTTCTGACCCTTATGTGTGGGTCCCTGCCAAAAGCTGGTCTAGACTAGTGGCAGGCTTTCGAGACTTGCTTTGGGCCAATCCCGTTTGGGTGGACTTTTACCCACAAGGAGTTGGATAACATTGTGTGCTTGACTTAGATACTATATTCTTTGTCTTCTCTGTCCTTTCTCATTGTATTAAAATCTGGTTTCCACTTAAGGTCCTATATGTTTTGTATTGATGTGGCCGATGGCAGAACCCATTTAGACTAGGGCAGGTATGGGGTTTTGGGGATGCCCCTCTCCCTGCCCTGTAACACAATGAGCCTAGGTCTGTTTTTACTTCATCACTGGGGTTAACTTATATAAGACATACTCTCAGACTTTTTGTTTAAATAAAAAAAAAAAAATCACTCTCTGTGATAAATACCAAGGTTGCCTGCCCAGCTCCGTCTTCAAGAAAGGATTGATCCCTAGGAGATAGCCTCCAGCTCTGAGTTTTTTTTCCAGAGAGCTGCTTTGCCTGAAGCCTCCTTTTTCCTGGGGCATCCTATGACTGCATGAAGTAGGACTATAAGGTCTTGGCCATTTGGGGTACTATTGCCCCGGAGTTCTTTTCCTGTCAGATGAAGATTTTTTGATCTGAAAAGTAGTTCCACATGCCCCCTGCATGGTCCTGCTTCTTTCCCTGCTTATCACAACTGTGGATCCTGACAAAGTATCTTGTTCCTAAAATTCTGCCTTAGTCTTTGTCTCTAGAAAATGTAGCCTGTGACATTCATTTTCTTTTATCATTATGTCTGAAGAAGAAGAGAGAAAGTGAGTAATCCCCTTTAGTTCAACAAAGAAAATTTACATGTTTTTATGTTTTCCAGAAAACAGGGATGTCAATTTAGGTATTTCTAGGGCAACATATTATTAAATAAGACAATCAGTTTAAAATCATTTAAGGCCTAAGGATTCCTTTCCCAGACCATAGAAACAACTTCCGGAATCCGGATGTCAAATAGAAATTGGAAATTGGAAGGTGAGCAAATTACTGCCCAGTCCAGCCTTCTGTTTTTATAAGTAAAGCTTTATTGGAACACAGATACTTATTTTGACATTTTCACATTACAACAACAGACTTGAGTAGTTAAACAGAGATCACACAGCCTACAAAGTCTCAAATATTTACTATCTGGTTCTTTAAGCAAAAAAATGATTCGTTTGATGGAAATAATTTTTGTGAGGACAGTTTTATGATGCAAAATACTACCTACTTCTCTGTTCAGTCACAGAGAGAGGGATGTACCTCCGTTTTTTGGTTGTTTTTTAAAAATATTTTATTTATTTATGCATACAAGCTGGGGTGTAAGCCAGACGTGTGGGGCGGATTCACCAGAGACAGAGTGGGGAGCAGAATAGGCAGATCTACTGAAGTACACTGCTGAGGGGAGCAGCGGGCGAGGCAGGAGAGATCTGCTGCGCCATCTGCTGTGCCAGGGAAGCTCCCTGGCCGGGCTTCGAACTTGTGCTACAGTGGCGCTGGATAGCTTCATAGTGCTGCGACTTAACCTGCTGTGCCACCAGGGAGGCCCTGTACCTCCGTTTTTTAAAGGCCAAGTCCATTCATTGGCACTGAGGAAAAAAGGCAATTTCAAGAAGTCCAAAAGAATAAGGTAAAAGGTAAAAAAAAAAAAAGAAAAAAGAAAAGTGTAAAACAGGATTATTAACAAATGAAATAAGGGTTATATAATACTTTGAGTCTACACTGATGACCAGCTAGAAATGTAAAAGATGTTTTAGGTGTTTCAAGGCCAAGTCTGAAAAGATTGGTTTGGGAATATAATGATAAAAATTAAATCCACAGACTGTGATTTGTTCTAGTATAAATTTTATCACAAATCAAAATGAAATGAGAACAGCTAAAACAACAGACATAACTAGATGAGCAAGACATTACAGTAACTGGGCCTCCCTCCTGGCGCAAGGGGTTAAGTCTCAGCTTACAGCTCGAGCTAGATCCCCGGCCAGGGAGAGTCCCACATAGCACAGCAGACCTCTCCTGCCAGCCCGCTGCTCCCCTCAACAGTTATATTTCAGTCAATCTGCCTGTTCTGCTCCCCACTCTGTCTCTGGTGAATCCTCTCACCCCCCACCCCCACACCTCTGGCCTACATGCCAGCTCTTGTAGGCATAAATAAATAAATAAATCTTTATCAAAAAAGACATTCCAGTAACTTCCTTCAGATCCTCTTTGGGATGTGCCAAGGCAGAGACACAAAGTGAAGAATTCTCTGGGTCCAATGAGACTTTCACAAAGGCACCTTAGTGAGAATTAGGCTATTCCTGCCAGCAAAGCCATATCAGTGCCTGGAAACAGTCTATAGTATAACTCCCCACTTTTGGACTCTGGAAATTCTGAAATTTTTGCAACCCCATATTTATCGAATCTCTCCTATTTTGTTCCTAAACAGAGTACCTATGAATTTCAATATATAGCCCTTTTAGGGTCTTTACTGTGGCCAGGTATTTATTATAAGAATTAAAAATCAGGGCATGTGGCAAGTTCTGAAACCTCTCTCTTGGACTCAAAAGTTTCTTTCACTCAATTACTGTTCTTTTCAAGTCTCGCAGGCTCACTTCTCACTCTAGGACTAAGTGGTCTACATCACTTGATTGTTCTTTATAGTTACTAGTAAAAAATAAATGAATAAATAGCTATGTCACTCATTTATTAATTTATTTCTTCAACTAACAGTTATTGCAGACAAATTACAGCTTGACAACTGACACAAGACCTTTGAAACTGTACAAATAGTTGTTCCTAACCAGCTTTCCCTTGCCTTCCAGCAACAACTAAGCTTTTAGTCTGGGTAAAGCAGATTGCCAAACACATGTTTTAAGTGTTTGTATATTCCGTGAAATAGGGTTAGAAAATGTGTAGTCACTGATTTGACATGTGACCAGTGCCTGAAAAGAGGCACTGAAAAAGCACCGGTCTCATACATTTCCTTGACATTGTTCGCTTTTGAAGTTTGGAAAGTACTTACCCACCATTTCTAATGATCTTGTTTTTAATATTACACCTTCCCTTCCCGAAACCTATTTATATACCACTGAGTCAAGCTGTGATAAGACAACACTTCTTCATTCGATTCCGATTCTACATAATAATTTCCCATTTGAAACAACAATTATTTTATCAAGGAGAAACAGCTGCAAACACAGCAATCCCTCTGAACTACCATTAACTGAATGTTCCCTGCTGTCAAGCCAGATGTTTAGTTCTAAATGCTGAGCTCTACCCGTTTAAACTGGTAGGAAGCCCGGAGATGAGTGGATTGGTTGACTCCTCTGAGATGGGGGTGTGACCCCTCTGTCAGGCTCTCTAGCACGGGTAACAGAATGCCTTCCCCATCACTATATGTCTTTTGACATTATTCCCCTTGGACCTCTTGCCCCTCACATCCTCAGTAAATTCTCAGAAACAGATTGTATTATCTGAGTTCTACTATTCACATCTATCATTCCAGAGAAGTCCAAAGTCATAAAAAGTCATAGAATTAAAATGATGGATGCATGAGTGTCCACACTTTCTTTCCCTCTCCCCATGAGCTGAGTAACATTCTGGAGTTGTTCATTGCCCAGACATTTTCCTCTTATATTCTCCTTATAAAAAGAGGTCTGGGAGGGCAGAAGGAAATCTAGAGCTACCTACACATGGAGGTTTTGGTTGGGTGTTGACTGTAGAGATAGAGTTTTCAGAAGGAGCTCCTTCTACATGGAACACATTAAAAATGGCAGTGGATAGAAAGTATTCTCCAATACATTAGTTGTGCCTACTGAAAAACACAAGAATTCTAATTATAAAATGAAGCTAAATGTATGGAACTAGGGGAAGGATGAAGAGTGTGAAGAGGCTAATATTTTCATTTTTTAAAGCAGGGAGTCAATGAAAACGCGGTTTTTGAAAAAGTCTAGCCTCTGTGGTACAGGGATTAAGTCACAGCGCTATCAAGCTATTGCCAGTCACTGCTGCATGAATTTGATCCCGGCAATGGAGCTAACCCACATGGTACAGCAGATGTCTCCTGTCTTGCCCGCTGCTCCCCTCAACAGTGTATTGCAGTCAATCTGCCTGTTCTGCTCCCCACTCTGTCTCTGGTGAAACATCTCATCTCCCTGTACCTCTGGCCTAGACCCCTGTTCTTGTATGAATAAATAAATAAAATAAAATCTTTTTTAAAAAGCCTCGTAAATTCGGCTTTTAATATTTTAGAATATTCAGAATCCTTAGGGATTAATATAACTTGTGGTAAAGAAATTTATTTGAAGTTCAATAATTCCTTCTGTTTCTATTTCTTTCATTAAATTTAAAATTAAGTTTAGTATGTTTAATATAAATAGCATGACTTCATGTTTATAAAAGTATTCCCTCCATGCATCTGCTTAGAAAAAAACGTATATAATAACACTATGTAAAATTTATGAGGGTAGAATTAGAATGATTTTTGAACTTTCATCATTGTGTAATTCTGATATTTAAATTCCTATGATAAATATGATAATTTTTCATTTTATATGTGAAAAAAATTCTGCCAATAAAATAAGACTGGCATTCATTAATTTTGGATGGTGAGAATACATATTATTTTTTCCCCTTGTACTTGTCTTGATCCACTGAGGCTGCTATAACAAAATACCACAGATTGGGTGGATTATAAATAATAGAAATTTGCTTCTCTGAGTTCTTAAAGCGTGTACACCTCTGGCAAGGACCCTCTTCCTGATACATAGCTGGGGTTTCTGGCTGTGTCCTCATACGGTAGAAGGAGCAAGGGATCTCTTGAAGCCTTTTTTATAAGAACACTAATCCTACTCATGAAGCATCTACTCTGATAACCTCCATGCCTCTCCAAGTCACCACCTCCTAATACCATCACTTTGGGCATCAGGATTACAACAAATGAATTTGAGAAACATAAACTTTCAGACTATAGTAATGTTTCTCTATATTTTCTAAATTTCCAAAAATTAGATTATAGGGTGAAAATGTTAGAAATACCCAACATTGCTCATATATACTCCTTTGTGTTACTACTTGTTTATTTTATGGAGGGTTTATGAAGATGGTAATAGCAAATCACTATGTTGTCATATAGAACCCTTCAACCAAAGATGGTTTAGAGACATGCTTTTAAAAAGTACCACTGGTTCTAAAATAATCGCTATTTCTCTAAATATTGCCATGTACAGATATAAAGAAGTAGCAGTAATAATTGCTGTCGCTATAGAGATTTTGAGGAGGTCAAATGTAGTCTAAGGGAAAGAAAACTAGAGTGTTTTAGAATTCCCATGAAAATATCTTAACTTGCAGGGGCATTGTCAATGCTTGACTGATCTGGAAGAACTCCAGTCCACTCTAGTCATCCTGTTCCACCTAGTGGGGTGGGGAAAATGACAAAGATTTGTAAAGTTCACAGTCCAGAGAGATAAGCTCAATAAAAGATTGAGCCAAATCACAGGACTATAGAATGCTTCCCCTCCTTCACACCTCACCACCACATTATTATTATTTTTTGAAGAGTTATTTATTCATGCATGGGGTGTAGGCCAGAGGTTTGAGGGGGTCAGAGAATTCACCAGAGACAGAGTGGGGCGCAGAACAGGTGGATCTACTGAAATACACTGCTGAGGGGAGCAGTGGGCAAGACAGGAGAGTCAGCTCCCTGACCAGGATTGACTCAAGCTGCAGTGGCTTTCAATAGCTTCAGTAATGCTGAGACGTGACCCCTTGTACCACCAGTGAGGCCCCCTCTCCACCACATTATTAAAGACCTATTTATAGAAGTTTCTTTTACCTGGTCCATCATATCTGGCCATCAAGACAAAATTACATGGTACACTGAAAGGCAAAAAACAGGCTGAAGATACAAAGAATCCAAACTATAAATGGCAAGCATGTTGGAATTATTAGAATGGAATTTAAAACTACTACAATTAATATGCTAAGGATGCTAGTGGATAAAGCCTGGACAACATGCAAAAACATAAAAACAATCTAAACAGAGAAATGAAAATTCCAAGAAGAACAAAAAAAAAAAAATGCTGTAGATCAAAAACACTATAGGGGCCTCCCTGGTGGCGCAACGGTTGGGCGCTGCGCTGTGGAGCTGTCGGCAGTTCGCGATGCGAGTTCGACACCCGGCCAGGGAAAATCCCACATGGTGCGGCAGACCTCTCCTGCCTCGCCCGCTGCTCCCCTCAGCAGTGTATTTCTGATCTGCCTGTTCTGCTCCCCGCTCTGTCGCTGGTGAGCCCTCTCGCCGCCCCACACCTCTGGCCTGTACCCCAGCTTGTATGTATAAATAAAAAATAAATCTTTAAAAAAAAAACAAAACAAAACAAAAAAAACACTATAACACGTGAAGATGCCTTTCGTGAGTTTATTAGCAGATTGGACAGAGATGAGGAAAGAATCTCAGCACTTGATGACACAGTAATAGAAACACCTCCAAAACTAAGTAACAAAGAGAAAAAATACTGAAAAAACAACAACAACAACAACAAACAGAACAGAACAGAATAACCAAGGACTATGAGACAACTAAGATAGATGTAATATATGCATAATGGGAATTCCAGAAGGAGAAGAGAGAAAGGAACAGAAGTATTAGAAACAATAATGACTGATAATTTCCCCAAATTAATATCAGATCTGAAAATCCCAGAGAACATTAAGCAGCATAAATACCTGAAAAACTGCATTTAGACAGGTCATATCCAAACCACAGAAAATCAAAGATACAGAAAAAATCCTGAAAGAAGCCAGAGGGGAAAAAAACACATTACCTGCAAGGGAGCACAGATAAGAAATACATCCAGAGACCATGCAAGCAAGAGGAGAGTACAGTATGTGTTTAAAGTATTTAAAGTGTTGAGAGGGAAAAAAACACCCTGAAAAATTATCTTTCAAGAGTAAAGAAAAAAAATTTTGGACAAAAATTTATTAAGATAATTTCTTGCCAGTAGGCCAGCCTACAAAAAAGATTAATAGAAGTTCTTTAGCGAAAATGGAGATAATATAGGTCAGAAATTTAAATCTACATAAAGAAAGGAAGAACATTGAATAAGGACTAAGTGAAGTAAAATGAAAACTCATTTTCTTGTTTTCATTGGCGAAAACCCAAAGACTTTGGGTATGGTAATGATATTTTAGTTATAATACCAAAGGCAATACCAATGTCAAAATAATGGGAAGACAAGCCACACACTGGGAGAAAATATTTGCAACAAGACCCATCTGATAAAGGACTATGACCCAGAATAGGCAAAGAATACTTAAAACTCAACAGTAAGAAAACAATTATATTAAAATATAAGCCATCTAAAGAAGAGGGAACAGAATGAAAAAAGGGGCAAAAGGTCAAATCTCCAGCACTTTCTCCTCAGTCTTTCTATCCCATGCTCATATATTCCTTTAGTCTCCACTCCTTCCACAAGCCCCATCAAAGGCTGACAATACAACTAACCAGAAGCCATAACAATTAATGGCACTCATTTATTTACAAATGTCTCTTCCAGTCAGATTGCAAACTACTTGAAGATAGGGACCTTATCCTATTTGCCTTTGTAACCCTAGCTTCCAGATCAGTGGCTGGGAAAGGATCAGTGGGCACCCAGTGATGCAGCTGAAGCAAATGAAGGAAGCACAGATAGATGGATATAGGGTCTCTCCATCCACAATATGCTGGTTGTGAAAATATGAAATAATCCCAATACAAGGGATTTCTTTTTTCCTTTGTGTCGGGTGATGATAAATAGCACAGGGATTAAAAATTGGGGGAAAGTATTCTGTACTAACTCTAGCTAAAAGCTCCTGATGTTCAGTCACAGAAGCGCAATAGGTGCAATAATCTAATGAAAACTCAGACACGACATTAAATATGAGCACCCACTGGCATACTTAACACAAAGTATGGACTTGTGAATTACAGAGCTTTTAATGTGCTTTTTACATCATTTATTGCTACTTCCACCACTCCATTATGTAGGGAACTATTCTCTAAATTGCACTTACATGTTCTCAAAGCTATTCAAGTTGTAGTTCAAATGCTCTAATATTAAACATCCGAAATTTCATTTTCTAAAAGTATTTTTTGCTCACTTAATTAGTTTCACCAATGGAGTTAATTACCATTGGGTTTTCATTATAGTGTTGGTAATTATTGTCCTCAAGTTTTCTTCCCAGGCACATGGTTTGTATTGGTTTCATTATTCATTTTTCATCTCCTTGAGATAAGTTTACCGATGATTTATATCTGGAAACCCCTATGTACTCTTTGACAAATAAATGATCATTCCTTAACCCCTAATACCTCAAAGAAACCAGCTTGGAAAGATCTTTACTAACTGCTATGCTCTCTGTTACTCTATGTCATTCTAAAAGCTGTTGTCACCACAATGGCATAAGCTTGTTTAGCGCATTACTAAGCAAAAAACAGGTGTAGGGTTTGCATGCTAAGACAGAGGAACTTATAGACCATTTCTACCTTTCTTATAATTGTGAAAACATTGTGGTGCAGAAAGATGAAATTTTAAGGGGCAACTATGAAACTTAAGCAGGAAAAGTCCCATGATAGAGACAGGAACAAGACAGATATCAAGGACAAAAATTTTGCACAAATTTTGTTTCCATGGGCTAGTAAACAAGAGGTTAAAAAACCTGATGACTTTAGGCCCAGATACCTGCTGCCATAAATTTTCTTGGCTCATTGTTTTGTTTTGTTTTGTTCTGCTAATTTCCTCCAGCCTGGGCGTTTGTTTCCACAGCTTATCAACCTGGCAGCTTTGGGGGGTGGGGGTGGGGAGTGGAGAAGGGAGTTAAAAGACCCAGAAGAAAAAGAGAGTGACAGACCTTGAGATTGGATTCAGAGATGTAAGTCTTTAGACCCAGGAGCCTAGAGGAGCCCTAGGTGTGAAGAACAACTGAATCTTGAATTACATATTAGATATGAATTTAACTGGGGCATTTAAGAAGTTATATTAAAATGTTTGCTTTGAAATTACAAAGTCTAAAGTATTATTACTGAAAATTATGTGACTATGTTATTTAGGCAGGCAGCTTTGCCATTGATCTAAACATAGGGGTTCTCATAAGAACTTCTTTTTCCATCCAGAAAATGGCCACATTGTATTATTCAGTTATCACACAAAAGGAGTAGGGTCTTCATTGATGGAAAGAATTATGAAAATAAATGTACTTAAGGAAAGAACAGTGTTTATATGATCCATTTTTCTTGCTAAAAGGAAAGAGCTACAAGTCATTGAGTTAACCCTAGGGAAAAATTAGATGTCAGGATTCAGAGATTATTGTGTAATTGGTAATTTGGAGAGGCTGTAGCCTTTTGTTTGGTTTTCAAAAGCTCAGATTCAAAGGTTAAAAATTCAGCTTTTATTTTCCTTTTATGGCAGTTGGTTCATTTTCTGCAGAGGTTCAATTTGTTGCCAGAGAGAATCATCACTAATTTGAATAATTATATGCTGAAATGTAGGGTAGAACTGAAATTGGGGTTGATTGAGAGGGTTGGAAACAGCGAACGCCTTCCTGCCATAAGAATTACAGGTTTCTAAGTAGGAAAGCATGGCTGTACAAGAAAGTATTTCCAATGAATTAAATTTGTTTTTTATAAAATAGGCAAAAGTGAAAACCCCGCATGAAACTATCCAGCAACAGCCCACCCTCACTGATAATAGGAGAGCAGCAAATAAAACCACATCAAGATGTCATTGTTTAAATCTTCCCAATTGATAAGACTCTAAAATATTGATAACATACTCTGTTCACCAGATTATGGGAAAACAAGCCTTCCCATACATGTCGATAAACACTAGCACATACGCCTGGAGAAAAATTCAACAAAATGTGTGGAAATTATAAGTTAATTGTACATGTGACTTTTGATCCACCACTTCTAGAATTTTATCCTATAAAAATACTCATGATGTTATGATATATGTCCAACATTATTTTTTAACTGAAATATTATTTACATGCTATAAATTTCCCCACTTTAAAGTGAAAGGTAGGCTCTGAGAGCAAGAAGGGGAAGGAAACATCTCACAAGCATTATCCACAGCAGTATCTCTTACTCGTTTAAGATTCCAACAGTGTCCTTTGGCAAGGCAGATTATCTTCTCTTGACTTTAATCATAAAATAATATGAACATGCACATATCTAGATGGGATGACAGAATGTAAAATTTGAAAGCAACATTAGAAATTAGCTAAAATGCAGTTTTCATTTTACAAGTGAAATCAGGTGACTGGTTTATAAATGTTAAATTAGTGTAGTTGGAATCACTGAAGTTTTCTGTTTGGCAAAACCTATTGGTGAAATTCTAGCAAGAATTGTGAAATAAAGCATGGCAAGTCCACCTCTCTCATCTTATTGGTGTGGAGAAGGTCCAGGAAAGTGAAGTGGTCACATTAAGACTTGAAAATAGTTCTTTGACTCCAACACCTGTGGACTCTTTACAATACTATGCTTCCTCAACTTATTTGCCAACACGAACATTTTACAAATATCGCTCTTATATTTCAAAATTGATTGGGCTAAATCTAATTGAAATTCCTAGGGTCAAATTTTATAATGTCTTTCATAATCTAACTTTCTTGTTATATTAAGCTGGATAGCAGAAATTATCTGGTATTTATTTAAACATATATTTTTAGCATAAAACAATAGAATGTTCCCAAAATATTTTAAAACTGACTACTTGTAAATATCTGGAAAAGACCTCCTCCTAATCTGAGCCCAAAACTGCAGAAAGATGCACATGGAAGACAGAGGGTCTCAGGCTATGAAGCCAAATCAGCCTTTATAAATGTAAGACATTTTTTACAAAACAATTGTAAAACAAAGCAAAACAAAAATCCTTCAACTTTCATTATGTTAATCTATGTACATGTTGGGAATTTTCTTTAAGAAAAGCTAAAAAAAAGGGCCTCCCTGGTGGCCCAGCGGTTAAGTGCTGGGCTGTGGAGCTGTCGGCAGCAAAGATGCCAGTTCGACGCCCAGCCGGGGAGAATCCCACAAGGTGCGGCAGACCTCTCCTGCCTCGCCCGCTGCTCCCCGCAGTAGTGTATTTCTGATCTGCCTGTTCTGCTCCCCACTCTGTCTCTGGTGAAGTCTCTCACCACTCCACACCTCTGGCCTGTACCCCAGCTGTATAAAAAAAAAAAAGAAAATAAAAAAGCTAAAAAAAGAAACAACATGGCTAAGAATAACTCATTATATATTTTGAAGTCCCCACAGAGAAAATGATGGTTGGGAAAGGTTTTATAGACAAATTGGAATTTAAGATAAATTTTAAAGCAAAGAGATTAAGAAAGAGGCACAAGAAAGTGTCAAGTAGCGGGAATCAAATCAAATTCCATAAAAAGATTCTGAGTATGCTATACTATATTTAACAGTTAGGAGTAAATTCATCTGACTTCAGAGAATTGGAGATATATTTCTTGTTCATCTAAAAGAGATCCAAGCATGGGCATACCAGAATTGGCATGGCATCTCCATGATTTTCTTGGGGAACATTAGATTGTCCTCTTCTGTCACCACTTTGGATGTCTATCTTCAAGGTCATCTGATGGTTCAAGTTAGCTACTAAATTGCCAGACATTACATCTATATTTAACAAAGCAAGGGTGAGGTTAGGAGGAAAAAGTTCCATAAAACCAACCCTGTACATATTACATATTTACATTCTACATATTTTCTAGTTATATGCTTGTCCTTAGCTCCAAGAGTGGCTGAAAGATAGTCTCAACCAAGCACTGTGAATACTTGGTAAGCAAAAAAACCCCTGCTGTATCATGTTTTATATGGAGTGTAGCATAGTAAGTAAGTCAGGTCATTTGAATTGGGTGACAGAAGCCAGACGTTGCTAGGTCCTGCAATTTATGAGTCATCTGACCTTGGAAAAGAAGTATCTAAAACTCCCTAAGCTTCAGATTTCTCATCTGTAGATAAAAAGTGGTTTGTTAATAACAGAAACTAAAATCCCTAAGTATCTGGCACAAAAGAGGTACTCAGTGACTCACTGCTATTTTACCTGTGACTTCGTAGAGATTTAGTGATTGTTTTTTTATGAAAGGATTTTTTCTGCCCTTAAGGAGTTAGCCAGACTGTTGTTCTGCAGAAAGAAAAACACACCAGTGATAACTTCTTTTTTTTCTAATATTGTTAATAGACTAGTAATATAATAGTCAGCAATATTTTTTCTTAATGTGAAATAAAATAGAACTTTACTGTAGTATTTACTTTTTCAGCAGCACCTATAATATACAGAATTTGACAGGTGATAAATCTCTTTCCTTTCACCTGGCCATATTAAGTAGAAATAGACATATTCCCCGTGGGATTAAGAATGAAATTTCCAAGATTTGGCCTTCTGAGAAGACATAAAATAAATCTTGTGGGATCACAACATTCTAGATTAAATTTAATGCGGAAAAGTAAGTGCTTCTAATTTATTTATTTATTTATGGAATTTGCGGCAAATAGTGTAGTTGCTGATAATGTGAATTCAACTTTTTCTATTAAGAAGTTTAAAAGGAAGGAGAAACCAAATGTGTGAGAAATTTAGGTTGTAATGAGTTTTCACACCTGTCTCAACTCAATGAGTTTACTAGTCAAACTACTTGCCTTTTCTGTGATATTTTCACCTCTACTGCTCTCCTTTATAGATTTGCTTTATATGAATTCATTTCTGAAAATGAAAGAGGACAGAATAAAAAGTGAATGTTAAAGCAATGACAAAATTTTTGTATTTCCATTGGATTTAACTTATCATAAGCCAGATTTAATTTTCTCTTCTGGAATTGTGATGACTATCGTGGTTATTTTTATTAAAGTAAGAATTAATCTTAGATTTCTCAAATCAGAGTAGACTCAAATATTATATACTGACCTTTTGATGCTTGAAATCATATCTATATGATTATTCCCACCCGTCCTTTGGTCGGGGGGGGGGTATGTGTAAAAACATGGCCATTTCAGCCCAATTAAAGACAACATTTGCAGGTCATTTTTGCTCTAAAGCTTGTGGTGGTAGTGGCTGAGTCTATTTTTGATCCTGTATTGTAATATGACTTCTTCCTCTGCAAAGCCATTCTTCCAAACCTACCCTTCCATAGGAGTTGTTCACAAAGCATTCCCTGACAACTGTTCTACACATGAAATTCTATTTCAAAATCTACGTGCCAAAGAACTCAGTCTGGCTAAATATAGATTTATTATTTTCTGTGATCTTTTAGATGCCCATTGAAGAGGATTCAAATTTAAGATTTCAACTGGAATAAAAGAGATTATGCTATGTGTAAAAGCCAGTGTGTGTGTGTGTGTGTGTGTGTGTGTGTTTTACCCTGACAACCAACATTTTGGTTCATAGATGTCTTCTCTAAGGAATCACAGAATTTTTGATGGTCATTGACCTAAGCTGCCTAGCAGGTTTACTGGAGCCTCACCAAATTGATTAGCCTGTGGACTGGGAGTTTGGAACCAATGTTAATTATGCCAAGGGCAATCAAAGCAAGAGAGAAATGCAGCAAAGGCATTTTAGTTACAAAATAAGAAGATAACCTTAGTCTGTATAATTGCTAGTCTTGCCAACAGAGCATTTTGAACTCCTTTCCTGCAAAGTATTTATTGTCAGTCAAATTTGTCTAATGTTTTAGCAACACAAAAGGAGCCAAGGAAAGCCAAATACTGCAATTTTAATTGTTCATGATTTGATTGGTGCCATAATTTAGTAAATTACTTTTTCTGAGGAATATTCTTTTTTGGTTTGTTTAAAGCCAAGGACTAAATGTAGCAATAAACATTTAAATTACCTTGGCTCTTGCCTGAAAAGCTCAATATTCCAATCTCTGTGCTTCACTATTGTGCCAGCGAGAAGAGCAAAAACAGTCAACAATGATTCTGCATTACTGATTCACTCTACTCATTACATTATATTAAAATGTTATGACTTGCTGGGCTCAGAAAGTTGTTCTGGTTTTTGCCTCCAGACATTTTAAATAAATTTTTCTACTACATAACAAAATACAAAATTATTTTGACCGTAATCACAATCATTAGAAATCATAATTTTTAGATAGGAAATTAAGCCTTTTAGTAAATATTATTAAATTATTATCAAAATTACATTTTCATGAATAATGACTCTGTCCCACCTCAGCTGTTTAGCTGTATTGTTGGACTCTACTAATTGTGTTGTTTAAGTGTATTCTCATGTGTTCAATAGAAAAAATAAAATCAGGTCATACATTTTCACTGTAAAATATTACCTTGATAAACACAAGCAAAAAAATTACTTAATAAAAATACTCCAAGAAAGTATGCTTTTGGTAAATGTATTCCAAATGCTATTGCCAAGTTAGCACTTGCTACTTCAATTTTTATAGAATTTCTTTTTTTTGATGAAGATAAAGCAAACATTTTCTTCAATGTGGTTCCAATGTTGTATATTCTAGATTTTTCTGTATGTATTTTTAATTGAATGCGTGATAAGCATAACAGACACCAATTTTGGGTTGAATTATTTATTTGTTCCTTCTCTTTAAAGAGGGTGAAAACAATGGGCTATTCTTACTGATTTCCCTAAGGCTTTCATATGTGAAGACAACACATACTCCTTTTTAGTTCACTGTAATAAAACTGTTACAGTTCATTGTGGATATGATAAAAATAAATATATCTTAGTTTATTTTTTTAAGATTTATTTTTATTTATTTTATGCATATGAGAGCTGGGAGTGTAGACCAGAAGTGCAGGGGGTGAGAGTATTCACCACAGAGTGGGGAGCAGAACAGGCAGATTTTACTGAAATATACTGCTGAGGAGAGCAAGGGGTGAGACAGAAGAGGTCTGCTGAGCCAGGATCAAACTCATGTGCAGTGGTTGGCAATAGCTTAATACTGCCGAGACTTTAACAACTACACCACCCTATTTTGATAGGGCATTATCACTATCTTTTAAGTCTTTGGCATTTTGTTAAATTGATTTTTACTGTATTTAAAGTGATACAGATTCCTTGTTCTCGCATAGAAATCTTGCCAAATTTTCCACATGAGAAAAATGAAATATGTTAAAATGGTATTATTATTCTCCCCACCTTTGCTTTGATTTTTACTGTATTTAAAGTGATACAGATTCCTTGTTCTCGCATAGAAATCTTGCCAAATTTTCCACATGAGAAAAATGAAATATGTTAAAATGGTATTATTATTCTCCCCACCTTTGCTTTGGAGTTACCATCGAAATTATTCCTTTTCAACATTCATGTGCTTTGCTGTGTTGTAACTTAAACTTCTTAACAGCTGAACTTTATGAATGTAGGATACTCAGTGGGAAATGAGCCTTGGGACGTTGGGATTCCCAGAGTGGCAGTAGGGGTTGGGGAGTAATGGGAGCAGGCAGAATGGACCCAAATAAATAGAAAAAAAGTTATCCCTCTTAGATGATTTGAAGTCAGCATCTGTACAGCAATAGAATTATCACTAGCATCAGCCTAGTATTACCATTCATTTTTGCCAAACCCCCTTGTTATCAGAATGACACGTATGACAATTGGGTAAATGTGCATCTGGGAAACACTCAGAGAGAAACTAACAGACCAGAAACTAGAGAGATCTTTTCACATTCCACATAACCTTTGGTCACTGCTACATTCTGAAGTTTATCTGATTATCTTCATCTTACTTTTGAAGACATTAAAGGTGAGAGTAGTCAAATAACTCACCCAGAGTCTCACTGATTAGCAGTAAACAGAACTAATTGCTCTAGCAGCAACAGTAGTGGGGAGAAGAAGACCAAAAAGGTCAACATGGATTTGTTCTGTCAGTCTGAATGTTGACACTGGAGTCTTATCTCAGGACTCTACAGCCTGAAGTTAGTCACATGAGAGGATTTGAATTAAATAGTTTTCAGAATTGAATGTCTTATAGTCATTATCCACAGATTGTTGCTTTAAACCTCTTGTGCTGAAGTAGACATTTGCTCATCTTTATTTTTCCCATGCTACCTTCCACAGTACTTTCACATCATGATTATTCAATAAATATCTGTTAGATTTAATTTAATATCTCCTTACAGAAGCAATAAGAAATGCCATTTTATAATAGTGGTATAATTATAATAGTGTCCACCCTGGGACATTTATGCTTGTCATACTAATTGAGGGCCCAATTAGAGAGTTAAAAAACTGAATAAACAAAAAAATAACTGACAGTGTTGACTTGTCTACCAAAACATACTCACTAAAGAAAGGGCAAAAGGAGAGCAAGAAGGAATTATAGTACTTAAAAGCAATAATTTATAAGATTTTAACATTTGAAATCATATTTGAGAGAAAAACTCAAGTATGAACAATTAGTATTGCTTGTTTCCTGTGAAAACAACTACCTCTGCTGCCTACAACTGGAATTACCGCTTTTAAGGGATGAGCTGCTTTTACTAATTGGGTCAGATTATAATTTTAATACAGTTTTATTCTAATGAATGTGGCCCCTTTTTATTAACCTTCACAGCCAAGAAACATGAAACAACGTGCGACTGTATCATCTGGGACTTCAAACTAAGTGTATATGCTAATGTGACAAGAATGACTGCTTGAGGACAATTTTATCATATCGATGGCAATTATGAAGGGAAAATAAAACCTTCTCAAGTATTTTCCACTCTCTCTGAGTTAATTAAATTTTATAACCTTTGCCAAACTCATCAAACAATAGACTCTTTCTCAGGCAATACCAAAGAATTGTAAAGAACTTAATTATCTGCCAAAAATTGCACTGAGTTGATAGACTTAGCAGTTTCCTTCATTTTTACTGCAAGAAGTTGTCATCAACAGTGCTGCTGCTGCACACATGACCACTGATAGTATTGACTGAATCTGTAGGGCACTGTACTGGGTAGAAAACCCCCTAGGAAATGGAAGCTATGGTCCCTGTCCTTGAGAAATTTATAATCTAAATGGAGCATTTAGATTGACTAAAATTGGCCCAAAATAATTTATTTTATCCTGTGATTTATTACAATCATTCAGTGAATATACATATGGGAATATGTTATGAACTCAGTTATGTTAAAATATATTCTAACTTCAACCTTTGTTAAGATATACACATCTGTTTTTGAAAGATAATGTAGATGTCATTAATTACCTTTTTGCAGAGAGAGTGCAATCCATTGATACCTAGAGGATAAAAAACTAATTCTCTGAGCATTTTATTTGGTGACTTGGGAAAGTAGTTCAAGTCCCATCTCTCAACTAATTGCCAATGAAACTATGAATTGTAACACATTATTGGTCCAGCTGCTATGCTGCAAGATAGACTCCTGATGTCTTGGAGACACATTCTTTATCATTGCATAAGATGGCATCTTTGCATCAGTCAATCATAGAATCTCACCTTCCTCCCTTTATAGCTGGCCAACAAGTAATGCAGAAACTGTAATGGGTTTCATGGGTCTCATGTATGTCTAAAACAGTCTCGTGTAAAAACTTACCTGACAGTCCCATGACATAGACATTATGTAGAACAAAAGATCTATTGTCTAATACCGTAGTCAATATATGTACCACACGTTAATGCAAAAAGGTATTTGATATTATGAGAGGTTTCATGTTGATTTTCAATGCTTGAGTTTAGGGAAGGTAGGGGGAGAGAAATTTTCCCTTCTGATTTGGGCATATGGAATTAAGTAATGGGAATAATTGGGTAAGTGTATTTTCTGGAAAAATGCTGTAAGTATATTTTGCTGGTTTATTTTGTTTGCTTGGTAATCAGGCCCTACATGATTGTCAAATTTCCTTTATAATCACATTTAATTGAATGTTAATAATCCATTTCCTTTATCAGTGGTATTAGTGGTTGACCTTTACTGCATAAGTGCAGTCACACAGCTCAGCAGTTTGTTTGGGTGAAATAGGTCACTTGAGGCTTTCCAATCGCATAGCCATCTATCCTCAATTAGTTACTTTTGAGAAGTTTATAAAAAGCCTTTACAAACTTTAGATTCTAGAAACATGTCCTTTTTTGGTTTATTTTCACAATATATTTTCAAGTCTATAGAGTTGAAATGACATGTATACTCTTCACCTAAATTCACCTAATAGTGACAGTTGACCCCATTTTTCTCATATATATTCATATATGTATATGTATGTCCTTTTTAAAGGTCTTTTCTTTCCTCATCCACTTGAAAGTAAGTTTCAGAGATGATATCTTTACCCACAACATTTCAGCAAGCATTGCCTAGAGTTAGGACATACAGAAGGAAAAAAATAAACATCAGATAGTTTCACTTACTTGTGGAATATGGAGAAATCGAACAAAGGGTCAGGGAAAAGACAAAACTTGCAAGCTGACCATAGATCTGAGGCATTCAGCAGGGGAGGGGATGTGCAAAGGGTCAAAACAGAGGAAGGAAGAGCACAAGGGACTTTAGTGATTAATTGTGGGTGCTATAGTGGTGGGAGAACTATGGGGACTACACCTGAGGGAAGTAATCAAATACTGCCTCCAAATTAATAACAATGTAAGAAAATAAATATTAAAAAATTAATTTAAAACACTTTAAATAATGAAACAAGAAAATAAAGGATAAGGACTTTATCTGACACAACCATAGTACCATTATGATACATACAAATGTGACATTAATTCACATATAACCTAATATAACCTAATATACAGTCCTCATCCACATTTCCCTAATTGTCTGAAAGATATGTCTCACACTGTTGCTTATTTAAAATTCAGGATCGAAACCAGATTTCACATATTGCATTTAGTTTTTGTCTCTTCACTCTTTTATTCTAAATTAGTTTCCCTACCTTCCTACATTCAGAACACAGAATTTTAAAAAAATACTGGTCTGTGTTCTTTCATAACAGAACATTAAATTTTTTAAAAAGAGCGCTTTGTGCTATTTTTTTTCTCTTGCCAGTACCTGAAAAAAAATCCGAACAATTATTGGGTCTAAATTCTTTTGACTGCCAACATGACTCACTTTATACCAAAAAAATTGATATAAAAGAGAAATTTTTAAAGGTGTGAACCTGTACCTCAAAATCATATACAGTATTGTAAACCACAATTATTTCAATGAAATTTAGTAAAAAATATCAAGAAGAAATCCTACAGTGTTTTCATAATGGGAAGTAATGCTAAGATTTAACGCTATGAATACCCAGATCATTAAAATTTCGTTACCTTTTTCCTGAGACTGCTTAACTAGCCAAGATAATGTATTAAAAGTTTTAGCTGGAAAAACCTCAGAGGCAAGTTAATTTGCTCATGTTCTTTATATTACTAGTGAGGAAATTGAGTCTCGAAGAGTCTGTGGTTTGTCAAGCTCACACTGCCTAGTAATTTTAGAGAAGGAGTTACAGACAAGTTGTCTTGATTTCTAATATCCTGGGTCTCTAATTTTTCATCATCTTCTCTGTTTTCCTATCCATCCTTTTTATTTCCTTTCTTTTCCATTAGTTCCCCTTTCCTTCCTTTTTCTCCTTACTGTTATTGAACAAGCAAGAGCAGACATTTTTTAAGAAAAGCAAATTAACTTCTCTTACATTTGGCCAGGGTTTCTCAATGACAGCACTCTTGACATTTTTGGTAAGGTAGTTCTTTGTTGTGGAGGGCTGTACGGTACTTTGTAGGATGTTTAAGAATATCACCCTGTTCTACCAATTATGTTGCCATTACCACTCCTCCATTCGTGACAACCAAAAAAGTCTAGACTTTGCCACATGCCCCATGGGGAGAAAATTGTGAGACCTGCCAAATGCCACTTGTTTTGGTAGTGGTTCTTGTTTTACTCCAGGTCAACATGAACTCAAAATTTTATGTAGTTGTAATTATAGCATAGGTACAACATTTATTCTATTGTTTTTGGTCAACATTTTGCAATAAGCATTTCCATGTTACTATATGACATGTACAGTTTATCATTTTTGGTTATCTGGCATTCCTGCTCCCCCTCCCAGTAAGAGCACCTGTTTGTCCACCGTGGAATTGTGTCTGCCTTACTTGCCCTGCTCGTTTAATTCTAGAGTCCTTCCCTTTATCAAAAATGTGCACAAATGACTTAGGTCTGACCAATCAAAATAGTCCATTTCCAGAGTCACAATGACTAATTTCAATGATAGGCACGTGACCCAAGTTTGGTCAATCAAAGTCATTTTCGGGAATTTATTAGAAGAAGTGCTTTATTTTCTTTGCTATTTCCACTTTCTTGCTAAACTGTGATGTTGTGAAACTCCTGCAGCTATAGCTGCAGCTTGTCTTCAGTTTAAGAGAATGAAGCCAACACAGATAGAAAGCAGAGCTGGGACATGGAGAAAAGTGCCTGGTGCTATCATTTGAGTCCTGAGATCCATTTATATCTGAGGCCAGGAAATCCTTGTCAATAAATCTCTTCCCCCACACCCTTTTTCACTTTTGCAATTATTTTTTGTTACGTTGCTTTGACAGGGATACTTTCACATACAACAAAAAGAAGCCTGATGAAGAAAATAGTACTCATGTTTATAAAATTTAATGGCTCATATTTCCTCTAGTTTTATTGCCATGATATCCTCAGCTCCTCTGCTAACATTGAACTTTAAAGTGATTTTGAAATATTTTCATTATAAATACAGTGTTCTTTTTCAGTGCCTTTTGAATGACTTCTAGTAAATTTTCCATTAGTTTTCTCAAACATGGGCTCTTGGTTTGTATTCTGAACTACAAGATTTAAAATGAAATGATTTACCACCTAATTTAAGTCCATTCAGTTTTGCTTTATCCCCTTTTGCCTTTTCACTTCCATTATAATCATTTCATCTGTGATTATACCAACTGTTGTGGCAGTATCTGCTCCAGCTGCATGGGCACATTTGAATGCATTAGTACGCTCTGTCGGTGGTTTAGGAATTTTTTATGGTATCATGAAGATTTATTTCTGACTTTTGTACAACCTGCTTCATTATTTCTTTTAACTATTACTCTCAAAAACAATATTGTTCAATTTTAAGCCTCTAGACTTTTCTGCTCACTTAAGATGTAGTCTTTTACTCTATTTTCTTGACATCTGTAAAAAAATGCCTTGGGTTGTTCCATTACTTTGAAGTCTATATAATTTATTTACCTTGCATAAATTAACCTTCAATAATTACTTGCATAAATTAACCTAAAATGTATAGTGATTCAAATGGTATTATTCCATTCTATGTGATTTCACTGTTGGTTTTCACCTGCCACTGCACTGGTAAATCTATGCGATCCATGAGAGGTGATGCAGTAATGGTGGGGGAATGGTATTTTAGGATCTTATGGTAGTAGTAAAGGACTTGCCTTTCAAAGAATCATGGGTTGCACTATACTACAAAATATATAACTATCAAATTATTTATGGAAACATAATTTGTAATATAAAAAGATAAGAAGCAAATCAAAAGTTCATCATTAAGGGGAAATTTAATGAGTTATGACACAGATATATAATGGAATACTAAGCAGCTGTTAAAAATAAGTTTATTTATTGATAAGGTACAATCTCTATGATATACTACTATGTACTTGAAGTGTTATATAGGAGGTAATTAGTATTGTGGACCCTGGAGTCTGGTTTAGGTTTGAACACTGGTTCTGCTACTTATTAGGTGTGCTATCTTAGATGAGTTTCTCAAACTTAGTTCCTCAGTTTTTCGCCTACAAAATAAGTATACTAATGGAAATTACTTCACATGATTGTATGAGACTGAAATGTGTTAACCAACACAAAATATTTAGAAGAGTGTCTGACACATAATAAAGTAATCAAAATGTAACAAATGGGTATGAGTGATTTTTGAATTGTGTAAGTCATTAAAAACAAAAATTAAATCTTCTTGAGTGTAGTGCCATTAAGTATTTTCATTCTTATAGCCTTGTGTTGTAGTTTCATACATATTGGTGTAGAAGATTATCTCTTCTGTTATTATAATGACTTTGAGGATAGGTCTCGCTTTGCTCATATGTGTGGCCTGCATAATTTCCAGCATGTGTCATATACAAGGTGAATTCCATATCAATTTGTTGACCAAATTAAAAAAGACTTTCAACTTTCTTTTTGTATATAAATATGTTTTCAGACCTTTAAAATTTAGAAAGTAGTTTTGGAAAGATATTTAAGAGAGCCAGTTTATAATTTCAACATTTAGTGGCAAATTCAGAGATTTTGTTAACATAGAAGTTAGGGAGTTTATTTCGCCTGAAACAGTTTTCTGAAAGTGTTACTTCTTTTTCCTTTAAAAAATAGTTTTATTTTTAAATGAAGATCAAAACATACAATTTTTAGAATCTTTGAATCTTAGAAAGGTTAAGAACTTGCTTGCCTTCATACGCTCTTCCTATTCTTACAATAAGAAATTACAACTTACTTAAGATGCCCCTGTGATGATATTTAGTGACACAGTCTCTTTTTATTCCTTAATCATCATTTCAAATAAACATTAGTCATTATCTAGCATATGGCTGATTACATTGCACTTTTTCCAGGTCAATCTCATTTTAAAATATAATCATAAAGTGATGGTATTTTCAAGGCATAAGGTGTGTACCATTTTAGATAACCTGAATTACAGAAATTCCCAGATGAGTGGTAAAATTAGAGGATTCCATAAATTCAATTACAGAATGATTCTTCATGTTCGAAAATAATTATGGGTTTTCTTTAAACAAAAGGGCATGAAAACTCATGCTAACTTAGCAAGAGAAACTTGCTACTATCATACTCTATCAGGAAAAAGTGTCTTCTTCAGTACAATGCAAACCTTCCAGAGGGATATGTACCAATGTATCAGATAGCTAACTAAATAGATCAGTTGTGCCAATCAATTCTGCAGTCTGTGAGAATGGGGATCAGTGGGAGTTGCCATTTAGATTGGGTAGTCAGGGAATAACCCCCTGAATATTTGAGCTAACAGCTGAATAAAATAATGCCTGAGCAAAATGAAGAAACCAGTTGGTGAAAGCATAGTGGATGATGCCCCCAGCAACGAGCTCAGGAAATAAGGTATCTAGGTCAGAACAAGTTTGGTGAACCAAGGAACTTAAATGTCAGTCTGAATTTTAGTAACCAAGGAGGAATGGGTCACAATGAAGTCAAGAGATACAAATGAGGACCAGATTAAGTAGGACCATGACAAATGTATGCACATTACTTAATTTGGAGGTTGAAATTTAAAAAATTCAATAAGTGGAAACTTAGTTATTAAAGATCACATTATTGTTTTCTCCATAACTCAAATTTAACTATTAAAAACACCAATAGCTTATTTTCCTATAATAAATTTAAATAAACTGAGAAAATACTTGTGAAATTTGAACTTCTTGCCTTCACTAACCTTGTAAATTTTGATTTCTATTAAAAACCATAAGAAGACGCATTTTCTTTTTTTTGTATAAGAAGACATTTCATTATTATTATTTTTTTACTATGTAACATATTAGTGAATATACCAGATTGCATCTGCTCAAATAACAAATGAGACACAGGGTAACATTGCTCTTTGATTTTTGAGAGCTTTGATATCATCCGTCTTTTAGAGGGTCCAATTTCTTACAAGGTCTATGATGCTGTCCACTAGGATATCAACAGTACTTAGTACAGATTTGAAGATCATATCCTGCTGGCTTTGAAGATGGAGAAAAAGGCCAAGAAATGCAGCTCCAGAAGCTAGAAATGACAAGAAAGTGCTTTTTCCCTAAAGCCTTTGGAAGGAGTGGTCTTTCACTACCTTAGATAGTATGCATTGGTTTTGAACTTCCAGACTCCAAAACTGTAAGAGAATAAAACTGTGTTGTTTTAATCCAATACATCTGTGGCTATATGTCACAGCACACATCAGAAACTAATGCAGATATCTCACTATTTTTTGACACAGTTAACTAAATAATTAACTAATTGTTTATTGAGCAATGCATTGTGAATATTCACATGTATCTGAATCTGTTTCTACTAGGCTACCAATTCGATCTTTTTACTCTTGACACAAAACCAAACTTTTAAATTACAATAAACTTTATAGTACATTGAGATGAATTGTTGGGCAAGTCATTCATCATGCTATACCTTAAAAAAAATTAAAAATTTCTTCCTTTAAGCTACATTTACTCTTCCAGGTGAACTTGAAATTCAATTTACCTATTTAAAAAACGATTTTTGAGTGTCACTGCATTAAACTATTTAAACTATAAAATTTTATAGTTTTTCTTCACTTAGCTTTTGTATAATTGTGGAATCCCCAACCCCCCTTGTTCTACGGAATGTTGTTTTGGTGCCCAGAGTTCCTGCTTGTCATTGATTGAGGTTTAAGTTTATGCAGGGGGCCTCTCATCAAGGGCAAAAGTCCTGGTATGAGGAACATACTGGGAAAACAATATCTGCTGAAAATAGCAGGCAGATATAAGCATGCTTATACTGGCAGGAATAATGGACCCCTCCAGGCAATAGCCCTTGGTCACTCCACCCTAGCTTATATCTGTAATGCCAACACCCATGCTTGTACACTCCCTATTCACTTGCCCCACCTTTGTTTCCAAAGGAGACTGCTTTTGGATGGGGGCTGCACGCTACTTACAGTGTAGCCCCTCTAGGCTTCTCATGGATCCACATGGACTTTGAATAATCTTTCCCTCATCCTGCGCTGCTTCCAACACTTCGTCCCCTTGAGGTCACGCATAATTCTTAAGACTTTATTTCTTTTTTAAAAAAGATTTATTTATTTTTGTTTACAAGCTGGGATGCAGGCCAGAGGTGCGGGGCAGTAAGAGGGTTCATCAGAGACAGAGCAGGGAGCAGAACAGGCAGATAGACTGAAATACACTGCTGAGGGGAGCAGCTGTCGAGGCAGGAGAGGTCTGCTGTGCCATGTGGGAATCTCCATGGCCGGGCAATGAACTCGCATGGCAGCCGCCAACAGCTCACAGCGCTGCACTTAACCCGTTGCTCAACCAGGGAAGCCCAAGATTATTTCTTTATTTCTCCAACAGCTCACAGTGCCGCGTTTAACCCATTGCACAACCAGGGAGGCCCAAGACTATTTCTTTATTTCTAAAAGCTTATTTGCTGTTACTGTGGAAAAGCATTTTTAAAAAATTATATTTTCTAATTAGATATTATTGGTGTGTAGAAATGTTACTGAATTTTGGATCTGACCACTCTGCCAAATCAATTTAAAAGTCTGATGATTTTCTCTCAAATTTTCCAGCAAGACAATCATGTTATCTCTAAATATTATGATATTTTATTTCCCACTATTTGTTTTTCTTATTCTATTGTATTAGCTAGGATTTATGCAACAGTGTTAAATGGTAGTGGTATAAAGAGGCCTATTTGCCAATTTTCTGAATTCAGTTGGAACAATAATCATAAAAAGATGCTCAAGTTCATTATTACCACGACAATGACAATTACAGTAAAATAATATTCACATCTATCATAATGATGACAATAAAAATTTTTAGAAAATAAGGTGTTGGTGAGAATGTGAGGAAAGATCTCCTATACACGATTTTGGGAGGTATACTGCTATTATCTTGGTAACAATTTAGGATGTTCAGTGAGGGTGCACATGATATATTAACTAAGAAGTTCCACACCTAGGTATACAGGCCAGAGATTCTCTGGCATATGTATATATCAGTGTCCTCATTTTTCAGATAAAGAAATACAAAGTCTAACTATTCTTTAGTATTAAATGAATTAATATGTGTAAATCACTTATGTTTCTGGTACATGTTAAGTCATCTATTAAGTATCTATAATCATCATTATCATCATGAAGCTGGGGTGCAGGCCAGAGGTACGGGGTGGTAAGAGGGTTCAAGTAAGGTTCTATAAATCAATAATCATCTTCAGTATTGGCAAAGAGAATATTTTAGGTGTGCCATCATTGCATTTCTAGTGGAGTATTCTAATGGTTGAATAAAAATCCACCACACTTTGACTAGAAGACAAAGTTTGGAAAATGTTCCTCTTCGCCCTCCTGGAGCCTCGGTCATGTTTGTTTCCACAGGAACAGAGTTCTTTCTTAAATTAAATTTTTATTAAAAAATTTATTTGGAACAGTTTTAAGTTCACAGCAAAATAAGGAGGAGACATTTCTCATATATGCCCACCCCACATGGTAGCCTCCCCATTATCTACATCCCCTACCCAAGTGGTACATTTGTTATACCTGATGAACCTAGAGTGACACATCATCACCTGAAGTTCACACTTTACGTTAGGTTCACTTTTGGTGTTATGTATTCTATAGGTTTGGAGAAATGTATAATGAGATATCTATCATTATTCTATCATATAGAATATTTTCAGTGCTTTAAAAATCCTTCTCTGTTATTAAAAAAAGAATAAAGATCCTTCTCTGCTCTCTGTCTATTCATTCTTTCTACGCTTCCCTAACCCCTGGCAACCACTGTGTGTGGGTTTTTTTTTTTTTTTTAACTATCTCCATAGTTTTGCCTTTTCCAGAATGTCATAAATTTGGAATCAAAGTAGTCTTTTTAGATTATTTTCTCTCATTTTGTAATATGCCTTTAAGAGTCCTCCATGTCTTTTCATGGCTTCATAGCTTTAAAACAATGCTGAGTAATATTCCATTGTCTGGATGGAATGTATCACAGTTCATTCATCTACTCACCCACTCACTGGAGGACATCTTGATAGCTTCCCAAACTTACTCATGAATAAGGCTGATATAAACATTAATGTACAGATTTTTGTAGGAACTTGAGTTTTCATCTTTTTTGTGTAGGCACCTAGGAGCACTATTTCCAGATCAGATGGTAAGATATACTTAATTTTGTAAGAAACCAAACTACATTCCAAAGTGGCTGTGCCATTTTGGAATGCTACCAACAATGAATGAGGAAGCTCCTGTAGCTCCACAACTTCACCAGTATTTGGTGCTGTTAGTGTTCTGAATATTGGCCATTTTAACAGGTGTGTGGTGGCCTTTGGTGGCGTTAAACAGGCAGTGGGCTCCCAGGATGTGCTTGTTTCACTAGTCCCCTTATACTTTCTGGTTTCTGGGCTCTAGGTTTCAACACTTGTGTGGAGAAAAAAGTGCAAGAGGGTGGTCCCCCCAAAATTTAGGTAAGTTGAGCCAGTTTTAAGATTTTTTTTCTGTAATTTTGATATAATGTTTGCTGTTTTGTTTTGGCTTGGACTGATGGACTGTTTTCCAGAAATGGAGGACCCCGGCCACACTGGACAATGCCTGATAAATGACTGTTGTTTCTCTTCCACAAACTGGAACTCTGGAAAAGACTGTCTCCTAAGGCTGCACCCAGAGATCTGCGCCACCATAAATATGGTAGAATAAAAATTAAAAGGGGAGATTGTAACAGGGGGTGCCCAGGAAAAGGGAAGTTTCCAGGTTCTCTGCCTCACCCAAGGGACGGTGGAGCTGAGCAGGGAGACATGAAGCTAGAGAGGAGACTGGGGAAGGCAGCACCTGGAGGAGGCACTTGGAGCAGAGAGACATGTCAAGAAACTGTGCTTGCTTCCTGGTCCTGGACTGCTTGAAACTGATGTGGGTTAGAGAGCCACGGGGAGGTTAACAATGATAGTTTTATCTTGACTTTGCTCTTTTTGTCTCAGATGTGCTGAGCCCCTTCTGCCCCTTTCCTATGGGTCCCCACCAGGAGGGACTTTAGACTTGCGGCAGGCTTTCAAGCCTCAGTTGGCCCTGCTTTGGACACACCCTATTTGGGCATTTACCCACGAGGGGATGGGTAACTTCAAGTGCTTGATTTGGAAACTTTGTTCTTCCCTTTTTCTGTATTGTACACTAATTGTATTAAAGTTCTATTTATTATGCACTAGAGTATATTTTGTCTTGATGTGGTGGATGGCAGAACCTATCCAGAATGGGCAGTTTTGGGGCTTCTGGGATGCCCCTCTCCCTGCCCTGTAGCATAAGTAGTTTTTTTTAAAGATTTATTTATTTATGCATATAAGCTGGGGTACAGGCCAGAGGTGTGGGGCAGCGAGAGGGTTCACCGGAGACAGAGTGGGGACCAGAACAGGCAGAGCGACGGAAATACACTGTTGAGAGGAGCAGTGGCGAGGCAGGAGAGGTCTGTCACCCTATGTGGGAATCTCATGGCGTGACAGACCTGTAGCATAAGTACGAAGGGAAGAGGCTTTCTTGGGTGCTACTCCTTGGCCAGACAATATTCTTCCTTGACTCCCTAGCAGACTTCAGTAAATGATCACAGGGAAAATAGGAAAGGAGATGTCCAGATAATAAGCTACTCTGGTGGTCAGAAAGGTGCCAGCGTCTTCCTGGGGACATCCTTGAAGGACGAGTAGTGGAGCTGGTTTGCAAGGCAAGACTCTGCTGCTCAGTGAGCACCTCTCTTGCAATTTATTAGCAATAATACACAAGCATGATTGATGATGTGACAATGGCAGGAGGAGCAGGGTCAAGGGGAAACAAAGGGTAATCAACTTTATGGGAACTTTATGGGAGGGGGCTTATTGGCCATACATACAGGGAGGACTTCCTGTGCAGGTACTTGGTATAATTTCTGAGCTACTCCCAGACCACCTTGAACCATGGCCATACAGTAAGCCGGCAGCTGCCTAGGTGTCCCCGCTGCCTCGTGATGTGTGGGCCATTGTCTTAAGGCAGCCATGCGGGAGTGGCTGTTATTATCCAATTATTTCACACACATATACACACACAAACACGCATAGAGAGGCCATACACACACAGGTACAGAGACTCCAAATGGTAGAGCTGCCACAAGCTACTCCTGGCACATGAAGTGGCTCTATTTTATTTCATTTTTTGGTAGTCATAGGTCAGTAGGAAGCTCTCTGCTTTAGTTCCTGGGAACTGTTGGTGCCTGGATATTTTTTTTTTTTTTAATTAATTTATTTTTTTTTTATTCATACATACAAGCTGGGGTACAGGCCAGAGGCATGGGGCGGGGAGAGACAGAGCGGGTAGCAGAACAGGCAGATCAGAAATACACTGCTGAGGGAAGCAGCGGGCAAGGCAGGAGAGGTCTGCCGCGCCATGTGGGATTCTCCCTGGCTGGGCGTTGAACTCGCGTCACCGCTGCCAACAGCTCCACAGCGCAGCGCTTAACCGCTGCGCCACCGGGGAGGCCCGGTGCCTGGATATTTGACAGCGTGCCTGTAATGGTCACTTCTGGGAGGAATCCTCAAAGGTGCCTTAAGAAAACAAAAAGTCTTCTTAATGTGGAGAGGTCAAGGACAAAGGTTGCTTGAGGGCTAAAATGAAAGTAATGCAACTCTGGTTGGAGGAAGAGAAGCAAAAACCAGCCTAAAAAAAGAAGTGATCTCGGTGGCTGATCAAAGTTGCTACGGTGGTGTTAAATGGCCTTTTAGGAGAAATCTGAAAGCTATTGGTTTACAGGAGGAGTCGATCGGAGAAGTATCCGAGCTCCGGGAACCTCTTTAAGAGATCAAAATGGATACAATAGATACCTCTCTTCAATAAAAAACTTTGAGAAATCAGAATCCAGATTTTGCACTTCCAGGTCTCAAAGCCAGAGTCCGAGTCAAGGACTACCTCGAAAACCCGGAGAAGAGAAATCCAGGCGCGCCCTGGAGCGGCCGGCGGTGGGCTCCGGCGAACCTGCATACTGGGCATGCGCAGTGGGTGGACCGCCGGGTCGACTTAGGGAGCTGTGACGAGTCCGGAAGCGCCTGCGCGCGCCCCTCCGCACGAAAACTAGTTTTGTTCCGCATCCTTTGGACCGGAACCCTTCGGACCGGAACCCTTCGGAGAGAACCCGAGCAGGACCACCCAGATACCCGCCACCACCGCAGCAATGTCTAGCAACAGCTTCGCTTACAATGAGCAGTCCGGAGGAGGGGAGGCGACGGAGCTGGGTCAGGAGGCGACCTCAACCATTTCCCCCGGCGCCTTCGGCCTCTTTAGCAGCGATATGAAGAAGTGAGGAGAAATGCTTGGGGTGCGGGGTCGGGACTGCGAAACTGGGGATCTCGGAGGAGTAGCCTCCCGGGGGAGTGGTGGGGTCGTGGTAAGCCTGCACTGGACCCGGGAGCCGGACGGTAACGTTTCCTGCGGGTGGGTGGGGTGGGTCAGTTGGTAGTGGGGGGAGTTCTTGGTGGAGTTTGGGGTGAGTGTAGAAGTCTCTAGTAGTTTTCAAACTTTAGTGAAAAAAAGGACCATTTGGAGAGTAGGTCCCATTTCCAAAGACTGAGTTGAATTGGTTTGGAGTGGGGCACAGGACTCTGAATTTTGAACAAACACTTCTAGCTAGCTAATTTAATGTTTCCTGCATCGAACGTGGAGAAATTCACCTAATAGAGTGAAAAGGGTGAGGTGTTGAGAGGGAGTGTTGTCCGTGCGACCCCGGAGTGACCCAGGAATGTAGGAACATGGAGGTGTTTCTCGGCGTCTTATGAACGGACAGAAAATGTTTCTTGGAAAACGTCTTTTTGCACAAAAAACCCCAATTCCAAAGAAAATAAGTATACGAGTAGGAACTATTTAGAATGTTACTATGAACAAATACTAAACTTTTGCAAATTAATAGTGTGACGTAAAACGAACTATAAATAGTGTACACTTGGTTTTTTTTTTAAATTAGTAAGAATATTTCAAACACCACTGAAAAATGGTAGAAAAACAACAGCAGCAAATCCCCCCCCCCAATCAAGTTTTTTTGGGGGTGAAGGAGTGTTTTAAATTTACAGAATCTTGATTGTTATTATTTTTACATTTTTCTTATTTTTAATCTCTACTCACTATGGTCACATAATAGGCTGTCACTAGATTCATGCTAAAGGTGAAGTAGTTGCCTTGGTGATTGTAGATGTTAGAAGGTTGTGATTAAACTTTGAGTTTTGCTAAGAAGATGAGACAGTCTGAAAAGTACCAGTGTTTGAAATTGGCATTGTATTTTGACTGTTGAACTGACTGCAATCTTACATACAGCATATGGAATGCACTTTCCTGTTCCAGATTAGTGAAGTTTGAAAGTGAATAATTTCTTTTTATTTTTCATTCTGCTCATTTAGATGATGGATTATTTTGACAAGGAGTTTGTTGCAGCTTTGTCTTTCTGTTCCCAAAATATTTTGACCATTGAATTAACCTCTAAATCTGCTGTGGTCTGTTTTGCATGTGATTTGCATACAATTAATTTATTTTTGTGGTTTGTGAAAAATCTAAGATGTTTTCCTCTTAGAACCTCTGTTGTTGTATTTTATTAGATTTGAGCCTGATTTTTGGGGAAAAAAAAAAAAAGTGTGGCTTTCACTGTGACCAGCTGTTGCGGTGACTGAATAGGTTGGATTTGAAATAATAATAACAAATATTTTGTGCCTGTGCATTTGTACACACTGCTTTTTACTTGTTGCCTCATCATTCAGTCCTAATAGTTTTTGTTACCTGATTTCATTTTACTGATGAGAAAATGTAAGCACAGTGATTTTCTTGACCTAAGATCACAAAGCTAGAACACTGCACTATCTGGATTAGAACTCAGACATTCTAATTGTAGAGCCTATTCTCTGAAATAATTTGATATACTGCTTACTACTTGAAAATGGTGCTCTTATTAGGGAATGCCTACAACTCACTATAAATTTAAAAATAGTAGCTATGGACAGTATAAGACCTTGAAGCTTCCAGGAATTAGAACCATTTTGGAAATTGACCTGTAACTTAATGGTATTGTACTAAAACAAGAAGACCCCTGTTCTGGAAGTGGTCACTTACTCTTGAGCCTACACTCTGTCATTTATAAAATGGTTATATTACTTGCCCTTTTTAAAAATCCCAATGTCAGGATTTATGTAAAAGACTTAAATCATACCCTGTTCCTCTGCTTTAGTTTTTGGATGATTTACTTTGAAATGGTTTCAAGTTCATGAAGTTGCAAGAATAGTACAGAGAACTACATTTTATGCACATTCACTCACCAATTTAAAAAATTGAGCTATATTGCTTTCTTTGTTCTCTCTCTTGCTCTCTTTCTACACACACCCTTCCCCCCACACCCCCACATTATACACTCAGTCATTCATTCACACTCATCATGTTTCCTGAACATTGGAGAATAGGTTGTACACATTATGTCCCTTCACTCCTAGTAGCTTAGTGTATATTTTTAAAGAACAGGAATGTTTTCTTACATAACCACAGTACTGTTACAGCAAGAAAATTTAACATCAGAAAATCCCACAGTCTGTAATCCAGTGTTGTCATTGGCCCAATAAATATGATTTCTTCCTTCCTTTCTTTATTTGTTTTTTGGTACTTTTTCCCTTTAGTACAGTATCCAGTATAGGATCATACATTGTATTTAGTTGTCATATCTTTTTAATCTTCTCTTATCTAAGGAATAGGTCTTTAGTCTTTGTCTTTCACATTAACACATATGAAAAGTGGATGCCAATTATCTTGTAGGATGCTAAGCAATTTGGTTTGCTGGTGTTTCCTCATATTTATATTCACGTTATGTGTCACTGGTCACAATACTACCATAAATGATGTATCTTTTCATACTGTTGCATCCAGAGGCATTGAATGCCATCTTTAGGATGTTATTTTCCCCAAAGGGTTGTCCATTTTCTCTTCCTCAATAATCTGTTTATGGAGGCATTCTGAGGCCATACAGATGTTTTGCTCCTCATTAAGTTTACAAACCCCGGGGCCTCCCTGGTGGCGCAGCGGTTAGGCACTGCGCTGTGGAGCTGTCGGCAGCGGCGATGCGAGTTCGATGCCCGGCCGGGGAGAATCCCACATGGTGCGGCAGACCTCTCCTGCCTCGCCCGCTGCTCCCCTCAGCAGTGTATTTCTGATCTGCCTGTTCTGCTCCCCACTCTGTCTCTGGTGAACCCTCTCGCCACCCCACACCTCTGGCCTGTACCCCAGCTGTATGTATAAATAAAATAAATCTTTAAAAAAAAAAAAGTTTACAAACCCCTATATTTAGCAACCATTGATGAACCCCTTGAGTCACTCTTTACTACAAAGGCTACAGTTCTCAGTCCTTCTGCTGCTCTGCTGTTGACACTTTTGTCCTAGAGCAGTGTGTTCTTTGAGTGTTACTAACCATCTCAAGGTCATTTTCTTGTCACAGGATTATTGATTATTTTTGTTTCATGAATTTAATCTTATTTATAAATCTTACTTATTTTGGCCTCTCTACTCCCAACAACAATTTGGGAATTTTAGATGGTTTTATGACAACATATCTTATACATCACTTACTAGTTAGCAAGTCGGTGTATTAGATTATTGGCTTCACAATTTTCAGTTTCTTATGGACATATAGGATCCTCAAAGATAAGAGAACTAAAGACAAGTTGGATGGTTGAGGTTTATACGCCATCTGAACTAAGTATTAACATAGGGCCTGGGGCCCCAAAAGGGAGGCGTATAGTTCTCAGGATGATAAAAACAGTGCTTGCCAATTAGATGTTTGCCATGCCATTCAAATAGTCATCAGTTAAAAAGTTATCCTTGTACTAGTTCTCTTTCTGGACCAGCTCCCCTATCTACATTTTTATGTAGTGAAGGGAGAGGTGAGTTTCTCTACAGTCTGCTGCATATTAATTGCCTTCAGTTTAAAAAAGTCTACATGGCACAATAGCACATTTTGGAGAGGCTTGTCCAGAACTTTCACAGGCTTGTTTAATATAAGATGGTATAGTTTATACAAATATGTCTAGGAAAGTGTTTGGCTTATAATTTTGCTTAATAAATACAAATATTTTTAAGGCCTTAATTGCATGATTCGGATCCTACTAACATTTACTTGTCTCTTTAGCCAATGTAGTTAAAAAATAAAGCATGGCTAAGTCATTGGGTCTTAAACAAAAAACTCAGTCTAGTACTCCTGATTTATTGCATTACATTGATATAATTATGCATCACACTGAAGTTAGTGGTATATAGGTCCAGAGCTGTCATTTTCTTCATGATGTTAACTCAAGTCTGTGCTGTGGTTAGGACTGACTGACTTGAAATTGTCACATAGATATTGAGTGAACTTTACAGTCAAATTTTTAAAATCTTTTCTGCTCTTAAAGGTATCTTTATTTACAGATTTGGGATTATTCCATATGTATAGTTAATTCTACTACGTTTTCAGTGCAGAAATAGAAAATAATAAGATCTTTTCCTTGTGTTTAAGACACTCCACATTCAGTTTTTGAAGTAAGGCTAATATGAACTGTCATAAGTATGACACGTAGACACGTATATAATGTTAAATTGTGTACTAATTCTTAATATTTCAGTGTGATATACTGATTGGAAGCTGTTTATTATAAACCTTTATCTAAACAGTGACTTACTGAAGAAAGTGGTAATGCTTGAATTTTTAGTTTGAGATGCTGAAAATGTAGGAACTCTGAGTTAGCATATCATGAAGAGACCAGGCTTCTCATTGCAAATTCCTTTTGTGGTGCTCAGGAGTCCAGAGTTGCGGAGGTGAAAATATACGCCACTAATGACTTCTCTAGTATTGTCCTTCTGATCATCTTCAATTTCTGAAGATTTAAATCCCTTGAATTCTATTTTTAATTTTTGTAACTGATCTATCTTATTAATTCTGCTTAGCTGATTGAGATCTAATTTTGGAGATGTTAACATATTTGTCATGCTATGTATGTAAGTTGGATTCTACTTTATAATTTACAAAGGGCACCTACTAAAATATTAGATGTTTTCAACATTTTATTGATCTTTTACAGTAAATATCATTAGTTCCATAATAGCTATTAACAAAAGAAAAAACTAGCATTCCTAGCTAGATGAACTAGCTGTTTTTGTCTTCACGTGAATAAGACTACTAGTTTTAAACAGGGTGGCAACTCAACAATTTTCATTTTAGTGGTGTTCTGTGGTTCTGTAATTCTTGAAATATACTTCAAATCAAGTAAAATTTTATCACATTGAACAAAACAAAAGTAAAAAATGGATGAAATACTCACTAAGCAGAATCCTTTCCAACAGATTATGAAAGTGTTTCATTTTATTTGCTTAGCTTGCATTTCTTCTTAGAGGAGAGTCATTTCTGACTTTCACAGTTTATCTTAACAAGTATTCAACCAAGAAAATATTCATCCCTTCATATAAGGTATGTTATTTAAAGATTACAGATCTGGTGAAATTTAAGGGGAAAATCTGGAATACTTAAAATTTCGGCTTTCCTGTTAAATTTCAACATGTGAGATTTCATGTTATTTCTAAAAATATTTAGAATTTAAAGCAACATTACTAAAACTGAATGATTAAAACAAACAAAAAACAGACAGATGGTTGGTTGAAATGTTCTTTTTTATTGCATGAAAATTCATAAATGCCTATGGAATGACAAATGTATTATAGTGAAGTAATTTGACAGTACTGCATTTGTGTATATAAATGAACTACTGACAAAAACAAATTGCCTGCAGTCCAAATTCAAAATTTAAAGTGAAGAGCACAAAGTAGAATAATCAAGAAGGAAATGATTTTCCTATATTTCATATTATTATGAATAATGTTCATTGGTTTATGTATTTAGGGTAGACTTACTTAGCATATCAGCTAGAAAGAGTTCATAGATCTTCAAAAATGAACAATTTCTAGTCAATGTCTGCTTATTGTTGGGCTGATTACTTGTATTGCTGATAGGCACCAACCTAATTAGAAGGCCAATGTCATTAATCCTTCAGCTGAGTGAGTTGGCATGGCAGCTGGACAAGGGAAGACTCATGACTGAGGCTGTTTCCAAAATCATGGGTTGGCAGCACTATACATTGTCCAGTTTTATTGTAGGAATGGGTTGGGTAAAGCTGAGGTTAAGAATGTGATAATGAAGGATGAGGGAGAAATTCGTACTATGAAGGCAGAGAAGTAAGGGGTAGAGTAGAAGATTAAGGACTAGCTTCTGTAGGACTTTGTAAGGATTTTGGTTTTTATGTTGAATGAGAAGAGAAGCTTTTGGAGGGTTTTGAGCAGATGCACCTTTGGATGTTGGTAACATTTAAGTGTCTGATGTGTGCCAGCTACATATCCTATTTCAAAAAGGTTATAATCTGTGGAACACTTGGGTCTGTGTTCATTTCTAATGTTCCCCCACCCCCACCCCACAAAATTTAAAAAAGCTTATAGAAGTAAGTAATTTATTGATTTAACAAATATCAGTGCCTTCTAGATGCTAGATACTGTTCTTGATGCTGGGGATTGTGAAGTGGACCAAATGCCTGGTCTCACAGAGCATGTATTCTAGTGTAACAGAGACAGGCAATAAACAAGTCAGTTTATGGTTGAGTTGACCAGGGGAGAAGCTAGAGTTAGGGTGGAGGTTGGTTTGGAGTTTGAAAGAGTATGATCAGAAAAAAGATCTTTGAGAATATGTTAATGGAGCATATATCTGAGGCAGGTGAGGGAGGGAGTAATGTACAGACGTCTGGGGAAGAGTATTCAGTCAGAAGGAATAGTACTGCTCAGATTCCGAAGATGAAGAATTTCTGACCCATATGGAGATCAATAAACAGGCCAATATTACTGGAATAGAATGCATGAAGAAAGAGTTAGTAGAGGAGGTAGGTGAGGTAAGGGGCAAGATTGTGTAGGGCTTTGTAAATTGTTTTAAGTCACTGTAAGGACTTTGATTATACTTTGAGTGATATGGGAAGCCATTGTACAATTATGAACAGAGGAGTGAAATGATCCTACTTAACCTTTAAGTATATCACTTTGCCTCCTGAACTAGGAATAGAATGCAGATCTGAGGCAGGGCAACCAGCATGGAAATATTGAAAAAATCCAGGCAAGAGAAAATGATGACTAAATCATAGTGGCGGGGATGGAGAGAAGTGGTTTAATTCTGGATATATGTTGAACAGAAAGGCTATGAAATTTGCTGATGGTTTAGAATAGGTGGAGTAGGAGTAATTGAGTGCTGCTAGTAAGAGGGATTGATCAGAAAAAGAGTTGTATGAACTTAATATTTCATAGGTTGAATAGTTCTGGGTATTTACAAAGTTTGGGTATGACATAGGCTATTGATTATGGGAGTGAATAACATTTTCTGGAGATGAGAATTAGTAAAGATGATTAGGCCAAGGAACTTAGAAATTAGGGTACTGGATGGGCTTCTGAGTAAATGTTAAAGCTACTTTAAAGCCAATGGCTAAAATGGTCAGAGGAGTGGCAAATCACATCAGCTAGAATGAAGAGGGGTAGCTGAGCTCAGTGGGGGGATTTTTGAAGATGGTTTCCAGATGAATATATTGAGTCCAGTATCTGAATAATGATTTCTTTTGAGGGCTCCCCTACCCCTTTTCATTTGTTGATATTGAAATGTTAAATCACAGTAGTTTTAAATGTCTTTTTGTATGGATGGTCTCTTCATCCCAACTATTAGTATAACAATATCTTCTCATTCTCCCATCCAAATACTCTTAGGTTCACTGTGTGGATTCCACCTTTAGTTTCTATAGCACTCCATACCCACCTATTTGTACTGCCCCCCCCCAATCCTTTTTTTGAGTCTTCATTTTGATCTGAAGTGTATAATTGACCAGGGATTCTTTTATTTTCTGAAATAAAGAAATAGTTTCTATGTTGTCTGAGCTCATGAGGGCCACTTTTCTTATGCCAGGCTTGTGAACTCCAGGGCTTTTGTATTCTTTGAAAACAGTTTTCCCTAGGACATATATCCATGTGTCAGTTTGCACAACATTTTCATGTGCTTTATCTCTAGTTGAGGTGTCAGAATACTGACATAAAATTTATGTGGATTCTGTCCTGTGAAGTAGGAATTTGGGGGACCATTTTCCTGTTTCCAAACCTATATAGCCTCTATCAGGAAACTTGGCAAGTCTATGTGACTTTTTTTAATATTTGTAGTCAAAGGCATATAATATCACGTTTACCATTTTTAAGCATAAATTTCAGTCATGTTAAGTGTATTCATGTTGTTGTTCAGTAGTACTTTTTTGGCTTGCAACACTGCCATATGACTTTTAAAAACTGAATTTATACTGAGATTTTCAAGTGCTTCAGGGACAATGCTTAGTTAAGGTAGAGATTGCATATTGGTTTCCTCAATTCCCTATACAGAAGGCTGATCCAGATTCATGAGATGGAAAACTTGCCTTCTGTGGCCTTGGAAAGTTTTTTTTGTTTTTTTTTTTAGGAATTTAAAAATTAATCTGCTTTTGAACTGGCATATTTTATTAACACAGTTCTAGAAAACATGTATTTATTCTGCTATAGTTTATGAATTTCTTGGAGGAAAGTCTAATACTAATACTCAAACTTGATGCACATACTGACTCATTGGCATGTCTATGTTTATGCCCATCTGTTACGGTGGCACCATGCCCATTATTACAGTGGCATGCCAGTATCAGTGAGGCATGTGAGCCAACAAAGATGAATTGTTTGGATGGAAAACACTATTCTGTAATACTAATTAATTTTGATCTGATGAATCTACATGAGATGATGGCAACCAAATACAGTCAAAGTACTGTCAGTGAAAATAAAATTTATTTTGACTTATCCAGAAGTGCATCACAGATGTTTTAGACTACTATTGAGAATAGGTAGAATTATTGTTTATTGTGATTCCAGTGATCAGTTTTCTTTTTCATAAGAATCTTGAGTTTAAGAGAAAAAGACCATATTTTCCTTGTGGTAGATTTGGGACTAGATAGGAAGTGTTGTGGCCCTGTATGTTAGGGATTTTACACTTATAAAGTATTACTTTAGAGGTCTTGAAATGTATTCTTAACACACTCAGCTTTAGAGCAGAAATTGACAGTGATGTAAATGTGAAGAATGTTGTTTCTCAAAACAAGACTCAACATTAATTCTTTGCTTTGCCATTCCCTAATTCTGTAATGATATACTTAAAAGTTGTATAAATTTAGAACTTTCATATGTTGTTTAATCTTATATATTCTACTTACACTTTCTGAACCTCAGTTTGCTTTGTTAAATGGTAATAATAATGGCTACAAATACTTCATAGCAACATTTTGATGGTAAATTAAGAAAGCATTATAAGTTCTAGACAATAGTACCACTGTCAGATGGCTAAATAATTATGTTATAAATGTAAGGTGTGCCAGTAGCAAATTAGTAATACAGAAAAAATATATAACTTCTATTCCCATACCCCCAGAGAAAACTACAGCGAACATGTATTCTTCAAGGAAATTAATTCTTCAAGGGAAAAAAAACAAACCAGCTGAACAATAAAATATGTACTATTCTTTAAGTATCTTGCTTTTCCTTTAGTTTATCTGAAAGACCTTTCTACATTCATATGAAACTATTTCAATCTTTTTAACCACTGTGTAATTTTTTAGTATTCTTTTAAATTAGTTCTCCTTTTGAGGAGTGTTTGATTTAACTTTTGTTGAGTATAATTTATGCAACATAAATTTCATGTGTCAATTTACTTTTAGGAAAAACTCCTAGACACAGTTTTATGTCAAATATTTATTATATTTTAAATTGTGACAAATAATTGCTAAATTACCTTCCAGATGTATTGCACCAGTTTTCTCCCTTCCCCAATGTTAAGTGTGTTTACTTATACCTTTGTCAATACTGGGTACCTTCAAATTTCATAATAGTTGCCAATCTCAATTAGGTACAATGTTTTAATTCTGAGTAGTCATTACTGTATGTTCATAAAGTCTTCTCCGTCATTTTTATTGGGTTACTCTTTCAATGAAATACTTTTAAATGTTCTTTATCCATTTTTCTGTTGACTCTACTCTTAACTGATCCATAAAATGCTCTTTGTATTTTGGGGAAATTAGCACTTTTATCTGATTCATTTTATTTTATTTTTAATGTAAAACTTTCTGTGTTTATATTTACCTTTTTTTTTCTTTTGTTGCTTCTGAGACTTTCCCAGTCTTTTACTCTTTTATGGAAAGTGGCATTTTTAGCTTACCGTTTTAGCTTACAGTTTTAGCTTACTCTTAAACTGTGAAAAAGATCTTTTGCCTATTCCAATCAATTTTTGTCTTAGCATATATAAACTCAACTAACTCAGTGACACTGATATTTTAGGATGAGTAGTCACTTTCTACATTCCTAATATCCTGAGCAAAAGTAGAATTTACTTCTTGTTGCCTGCCAAGAGAAAAGGTAATTGAGGGTTTGGGAAATAGTAAAATAAAGAGTTTGGGAAATAGGGACACTTCTGCGATATATGTATAACGTAATGGTTTTTAATACATAAACACACAGTTGATGTATGCCCACTTTTAATTTTTATTGGGGTCAGAGATAAGGAACATGGTGAGTATATTGCAACTAATATTTATTGTAGGGCCACGTGGGCCTATGAAGTGTTTAGTGAGAGAACAACCATAGTGTCCATTTATAGACCCCCTTTTAGACTTTTTTGAGTGCTTATATCCAAATTCACTCCTATTTCAATGTCTGCAAAATTTCTGTGGCGGGATCCCTCTTGGCCTTTGAGAGGTCGGTCTGTTTATTAATTAAGGTTAGGTTTTGAAGTTTTCTTTTTTTTTTTTTTAAAAAGATTTATTTATTTATGCATACAAGCTGGGGTATAGGCCAGAAGTGTGGGGTCGTGAGGGGATTCACCAGAGACAAGAGTGGGGAGCAGAACAGGCAGATCGACTGAAGGGAGCAGTGGGCGAGGCAGGAAAGGTCTGCTGCACCATGTGGGAATCCCCCTGGCTGGGTTTTGAACTCATGCGGCAGTGGCTCTGGATAGCTTCATAGTGCTGTGCTTAACCCGTTGCGCCACCAGGGAGGCCCAGGTTTTGAAGTTTTCTATTGCCACATCAGGGAAATATCAAAGGCACTGCATAATAAGCTCATAGAGAAAGAACATCAAGAACCTAGTGACAGTCCATCATAGTTTGTGAGACCTCAGTTTCAGTGGTTATCTATCCATAGAGGTTTATTTGTGATCACTCATTATTTATTGCATCACACTACTATAATTCTTTGTGTACTCTTTATCTTGTCATTCTGTCTTTATGTTTTCTTCCTGCCTGCCTTCCCTCCCGACCCTTCCCTTCTTCTTTCCTTCTGTCTTCTTCCTTCATCTCGCTACCCCAGCCACCACTCCTGAATGTAATTCCCCAAAGAGTTTGGGACTATGGTACTTAGAATAGTTCTAGTACATAGTGGATATTGAAGAAGTGGATGTGCTAGACCCAGTGGTAAGTGCTTTACATGATCTCATTGTCGTCTTAACCCTTTTGAAATAGTTAACTTTAGTTTTGCTTTTTCTCTGTTGTAGTTTGCTCTCTAGTTTTTTTTTTTTAAATGCTAAGTTTTGCATTTTTTAAAAAAAATTTTTTTTAAAGGTTTATTTATACATACAGCTGGGGTACAGGCCAGAGGTGTGGAGTGGTGAGAGGCTTCACCAGAGACAGAGTGGGGAGCAGAAAAGGCAGATCAGAAATACACTGCTGAGGGGAGCAGCGGGCAAGGCAGGAGAGGTCTGCCGCACCATGTGGGATTCTCCCCGGCCGGGCGTCGAACTCGCATCGCTGCTGCCGACAGCTCCACAGCGCAGCGCTTAACCGCTGCGCCACCAGGGAGGCCCTGCTCTCTAGTTTATTGAATTCTCTTATCCTTTATTATTTCCTTACCTATGCTTTGAGTTTAATTTGCTATTCTTTTTTAACTTGTGATGGAAGCATAAATTATTGATTTTCAATCTTTTTAATGCATTTAGAAGTATACTGAACACTTAGCTGCATCTTATAAGCTATGAAATGTTACTGTTTTAGTAATTAGTTTAAAAATATTTTCTAATTTCTCTAATTTCTAATTTCCTCTTTGGCCAAAGGTGTACCTTTTCCCTGGTTCTCTCCTCTGTGATTTTGCCCTTCAAGTTCCAATCCCTTTGGTAGCCCTAACCTTCAGTGTATGTCTCTTCAGTCTGATAAAACTGTTATTTCTCTCTGGATGTTATTCTCTCACATGGTAATTTGAAAAATGTAGTCAGGGAAAAAAACTGATAAGAATAAGGAGCTTACTTTGTGTGCTTCCCTTCTTCCAAGGATCTTGGCCTCTTAAGGCTTGTCTGCATTGGTTGATCCCAGTGTCATCAGAGAGTTATTTTATTTTTTGTTTTCCAGCTTTTACAGATGATTTTTTGTGACAGATTTATTATCTTACTAACTATAATACCATGGGCATACCTGGAAATCCCTACAGTGTAATTTAAACATAGCTGCCAGAATGATCCTTTTTTATATATTAGATTGTTACTCTTTCAAAACCCTCAGTGGTTCCTTATTCATTCAGAGTAAACACCAGTGTTACTATTTTAACACCCTTGCATTGCATTTTTGGTTAGTGTTTTTTCTGTATTCCCTGCTATCTCACTGCAAATCTTTATTTAGATGTCCTTTATTTGACCTTCTCTGATCTCCATATATAAAATTGTTGCCTTCTTTCCCTTTGCTCTTTTTTCCCCTCATAATAATCTCATGTCTTAAACTTTGCTTATTATGTGTTTGTTCCTTCTTGTCTTCTCTTACTTAGTAGAGTGAAATATCTATGAGGGCTAGGATTTTCATTGATTTTGCCCATTGGTGTATTCACAAGTGCAAATGGGAACCAGATGGAGACTAGGTAGAGACTCTAAAGTGAGGAAGGAATCTCAAGTTGGAGGCATAATGGTCAGTTGTGTCAAATGAGAGAAATAATCTAAAAATATTCATGAGATTTTGCATTGATTTTTTTAAATTAGGAATTAATGGTTCCTTTGTAAGAGAAATTTTCATAGAGGAGTAGACAAAAGAATTATGGTGAAGGTTGAGGAACCAACCTAAAATGGTGATAGCAGTTATAGTGATACTGGGCAAAAGGGGTTTCAAAATTGCCAGAGGCAGTGCCCAAATTGCTTACCGGTTGTTATATTGGTTCTGTACCCTCGCGCACAATTGCAAGAGTACTCAGGCTTAGGGAACAATAACAATGGGATTTATTTAACAAACAGGGAAAAGCAAAGAATTACTGAAGTCAACATATGGCCGTTTACCTTACTTAAAGTAATGTCCAGTCCCTTAAGTCCAAGAAAAGTAACAAAGGTGGCGTCTTCTCGCCACTGCTGGTATGGAGCTCCTCTTCCAAGCAATAGGCCATGTTTCCAAAATGGCGTCTCCCTTCTTCTGCAGACGCGCAACAGCCAGAGAGTAGGCCAGGTTCCAACTCATGAGGACGACACAGATCACAATTGGAGATGTTCTCGAAATTGCCATGGTGCCCCAACTCAGCACCAGGCCAACAACACTGCAAACAGCAACTACAGCGGCCAGACGGCCCATCAGACTGCACTCACACATTTTAGGAAGGTGCCTGAAGCCTCTGCCTTCTTCCTTTGGCTGCAGTAAAGACAAAACTGGAAGCAGTTTCCGTCACTTGGCTACTTGCAAAGCTTCCAAAGTCACTGGCCCCACAGTCACTGAAGATCCCAAAAACTCAAAGCTCAAAACTTCTGGCGTCTGATTTCTAAACTCTCAATCTTGGAGGCTACATTTTCTGCCACTGATTCCTTATCCCTACATCATGACGATTTCCTTCCCCTTCACCTTCAGTCTCTTTTATTTCTCATCAGACTCTACACCCCAAACTGCAAACTTAGCATTTTCCCTGGGGCTATTCATTCTCATCAGCAGACCCCCTCCAGGGGGCACCACCTTTACTGGACTTGGGATTCAGCCCAGTTACAATAGCAGTTACAGACTGTAACTTTTTTATTTTGTCAACAATATGGGAGGAATCTAGCGAGTAAAACAAAAAAAATGTATAGAAGGGAAATTTCATTTTTCCTTGGGTAATGAATGGTGTCTCCTTTCAGAGGGTTAATAGGCAATTAGGTGGCTGGAGTTTTCTGTTTTTATTCACTACATTTTTTTTAAGTAACTTACATTGTTTCAAAAACAATACAGGGTTCTGAGTGTCATCTAAAGGAAGGAGTATAGTCCCTAACTGAACTGGAAATCGTGAATTCTTCACATTGGACACAAACTTATTAAAAAAACCAATCCCTTTTTCTATGTAGTGCTAGAAAAAATAATTTCTGACTCTTGTTCCCACCTTTTTATCTGCATACCTTTTCTTGTGTACAGTATACCACCTAAGTCAATACTTGTGTAAAATGCAAATAAAATACATTACTAGAAAAATAATTTTTCCAGTAAATGGAAAAAAAGCATGCAAAATATAAGCCCCATTTAAAAGTAAGATTCAAAAGATATCAAAATTTTGCTATTGAATTGCTCTCAGTTTCTTAGTTTCTATATATGTTGCCTGATGGATTAGTTACAAAAATACATGGATTAATAATAGATCTTGGACTAGAATTAAGAAGCTCTGATACAGTATTTTCCCCTCAAAATACTCACCAAGATTTGCATAGCAGTATACAGTGCTACAGAGGCTTATTTTTTTCTTAATTTACATTGATTTCCACTCTTTAAAAGGAGTAGAAGGCTTTAATGATTTATGGATTATAGATTTTTTTTCAAGAGAGGTAACATGCTAAGCAAAAACTCTACTACCTCCTAAATTCTTACATATAATTTGTAAAATTTTGCTTTTTGATTATAATTGCTGCTTCATTTGATGCTGAAATGGAATGACTTCCTGGTAATAGGAAGATTTTCTTTAACCTTCCAGATACATATTTTCCCTGTTCTTTGAAACTATAAAAATAGGTATATTTTCAACATGAAAGGAGCAGTCATACCTCTTATCACCACAAGATGTCACTTATGTAAAAACAAAGTTGGTGTCCTAACACTCAAAACTCAAAAACTGTAATTAGGTAAATGAAGAAATATGTAAACAAAAATTGAAACAAATATTGGTATTCAACAAATGTAAATTTTTTTTGCTAATTAAGCATTATTCTGAATCAACTCTTGATGTTTAGCTAAAAATTTTTTACTTTCTAAGATTAATATGGTAGTGCATGTTAATACCTTATTTGAATATACGTAAGGGGGGAGGTAGACCTAAAATGAGTTGGTCCATGTGAATATATATGGAAGATAAACTGTGTGTTAGTATTAACTTTCCCAAATTCTTGCTGAGAGCGAGCAATCAGGAAGAAATATATAACTTTTATTAGAATTTTCAGTAGCTTTTTGATGTGTCTCTGAGAAGTTGAATATTATTATATCAGGTTAGTGTCTAGAATTTTTCTTTTTGCTGAACCTTAAAAATATTTCTCTGCCCCATTTTAACACAAAAGATATATTTGTTGTTGAAGACCATCTTTTCATTTAAACACAGAGCAAAGCCTTTGGCTTTAATACTGGGATCCTGTTTTCTTGGTTTTGAGACAGCAACAAGAACCTAAAGTAAATTGTGTAGGAGACTCTGGCATCTTGAGCTTAAGAGGAACAAACCAGGTTTCCATTAGGCCACAAATAAGATTACATGTGGGCTTAGAGGTTGGCATGTCCTAAAAATTGACACTTTTTCTTCATTTCTCTCTATAGACAACTCTGGTGGGGAGAATGGTAGAAAACTTGGGGAAATGAAAAGTGGATCAGGCACAAGACAATTTATTTTCTGTTTTGGGCATTTTCAGTTATTTAGTTTCTATCTAATTATTTCAGTAGTTTTTTTTTTACCCCAATAAGGGTTTTAAGTCTTCTTTTAGGTTTTTCTCTTACAAAAATATACTTGGTAACTTAGTAAAATAATAAAATAACAAAAAATGGAAGAAAAAAATTTCATGTTCCACTGAGTTTTCTCCCTTTTTAGTTACTTTTGAAGTGTGAATTCTAAGAAGTTTTAAGAAGAAATTTTAAATTCAGTTAACATTTATGGTATTTTACTATTTCGTAGTTGTTTATCCTCATGTGTAGTTTTTATATATTACTGTTTACTATTTCTGTATCTTCTTACTTTTTTTTTAAGAGAAAAGTAGGCATTTATTTTTGTGTATCATTAGTGGTCAATTTCGTTAATTTTTTTTCCATAATTAATTTCATTGCCTCTACTCTTTTTGTGAAAACAGTGCTTAGTTTTCATTTTTACTGCAGTGATTGTAGCACCTCATTCCTGTGTTAGTTTGCTAGGGCTGCCATAACAAAGTGCCACAGACTTTGTGGCTTACTTAGCAGGGTAGAAGTCCATGGTCGAGGTATTGGAAGGTTTGGTTTCCTTTGAGGTCTCTCTCCCTGTATTATAGATGCCACATTGTCTCTGTGTCCTCGTAGGGCCTTTGCTGTGTTCATGACCACCTCTGGTGTCTGTCTCCTTAGGAGGATACCAGGCCTATTGGGTTAGGACCCCATCTTTATGACCTCATTTAACCATAATTGCCTCTTTAAATACTCTGTTCCACTTAAAGTCACTCTTGGGGTTGGAACTTGAATATATGAATTTTAGGGGTGACACAGTTCAGTCCATAACAATGTCTTTTGCCCCATATTGAGTTGTTTTTTGGGTGTGCTGAATTTTGACAGTTCTTTTTATATTCTGGATACGAGTCCTTTTTGCCAGTTTGCAATTAGTTTTGTTTTTTCTTTCTTTCCTTCTTTTAGAGGGTTTTTCAAGGAGCAAGAGTTTTTTTATTTGGATAGGGTCCAATTTATCAGTGTTCTCTTTTGTGGTATCAAATATAAGTATTCTGGCAATATCAGTATATTAAAAAAAAACTCATTTTGAAGGAAAAATTATTAGATATTACAAATTTAACTTTTTTTTTGGGCTGGGGCAATTTGTGAATTAATAGAAAAAAGGTGTACTTAGAATAAAAGAGGCAAGTCAGTTATTAGCAAGTAAACCATTGGGAGATAATTCTTCATAGGTTTTTCTCACTTTTGCAACTATTTCACATAAAGCATTGATGGCTTTTGTTTTGGACTGTCTTTCAAGGATGTTTGTATGGCAGGTGACCTTGGGAAAGAGAAAATGTCTACAAGTGGCCTTGGGAAAGAAAATGTCTAACTCCTTGGCAGATGTTTTACTTAGTAGCATCATGATCGCAGCTGGGAATGTGAACATCCTTTTTGAGTGCCCTTACATTCAACCACTGTATCCTATTGCTTGCCGCTTCTAAGCAGTTCTTGAATCTCTCCTAGATTTTTATCCTCGTCATGAACTGCTCAGATTCATCAACTCATCCTTTCACTTAGATGTTGAAATTACCTTTACTTAATTCTTTGAATTTGGGATTATTAGTGGAGGTTTTCCTTCACATTTGTTTTCTTGTCTGGATATTGGGAGAAAAAAGGGATGTAGTTGATGTCACATAGCCTTTCTTTAATCAGGCCTCTTTCTTTACATATTTTGAAGAAAGGTCTTACTTTTTGGCATATGAAAAATATTTAGAATTGATTCAGTAATTATCTTTTTCTGATGATTAGGAAAGGAAATTTTGGCATAGAGAAACTGTATGCCTGTTCAAGTTGGTATTTTGTACCGAATTAAGGTAATGTTTTATTTATTTTTTTGTAATATATATTTTTATTCTTATTTATGTCTTTTACATTTTGTATTCCCTTTGGGTGGCCCACCACCAATTCACCCTTGATCCATCTCCATGGTCCCTTGTGTTCTTTTCTATTCCATTTTGTGCCCTTTTCCTTCCCTCCCTCTGCCTTCCTCCCCCCCCCCCCCCCCCCCCT